>JAZGTJ010000769.1:0-80137 GCA_036877575.1 Botia almorhae | reverse complement strand
ATAAATCGCTGTGTTCCTGCACTTATCTGTATATAAATCGCTGTGTTCCTGCACTTATCTGTATATAAATCGCTGTGTTCCTGCACTTATCTGTATATAAATCACTGTGCTCCTGCACTTATCTGTATATAAATCGCTGTGCTCCTGCACTTATCTGTATATAAATCGCTGTGTTCCTGCACTTATCTGTATATAAATCGCTGTGTTCCTGCACTTATCTGTATGTAAATCGCTGTGTTCCTGCACTTATCTGTATATAAATCGCTGTGTTCCTGCACTTATCTGTATGTAAATCGCTGTGTTCTTGCACTTCTGGTTAGATGCTAACTACATCTCATTAGCTCTGTACTTGTACTCCATAATGACAAAGTTGAATCTAATCTATCTAGTACATAATACATTTTTAACAATGAACACAAGTTCTGAACTGTCATTTAAGCATAAGGTACAAGAGGCCTTGCTAGATTGTGAATACAGTCATGACTGAAGGGGCGATCTTAGCCCTTCAACCATAACTTTGTTTACAATGTAACAGCGCGAGTGCTATTCTGCTTTTATAAAACTGCTTTATATAAACAGCAAATGAAACGCATTCATTAGAATGTTCGTACTGTAATTCAATGTCATTCTTTCATCAGATAAGACAGTCCGTTATGACATGTTCACAAATAATGATCAGCCATGTGATGCTGTACACCGATACAGATAAAACTTGTTGATGAAGAGATCATCTGTTTATCGTAAATACAACACAGCTATTGACCTGAACTGTCATTTGATAATCTTTATTAAAACGTGTGATTATATTTAGTCCTTCAAACCTTAACAAACACACACTGTGACTCCACATGACTGCAGAGAACCAAGATCATACAGTCCAGTGATTAACAGGATGAATAATGTTCATTTATTATCATGTTCATAACACAGATAATCGAGCACTCTTACAGCTCTCCGAGTCATGCATTTGCATTTGTCAACAACACTCCCATCATTCAAGTACATTATTATTTCACAGCACAGTGTCAAGCAGTGGTGCTCTGTGTGCTAAATACATCACACATGCATCTCATGAACTGTTTCCAGAATGATTCAAATGACATGCTTTAGGTCTTTCATTCAGTTCCCACAACTTTTGACCAATGCATGTCTATGACTCATTCTTGATCCTAACAACAATTTCTATTACATTTAAACCCAATTGAAGATTTTTTACATCTGAGAATTACTTCAAAAATGTGTATTGACAGAAGTAGTTTCCATTCATATTTCACAGATTTCCACAATGTTTTCCCATTTCCCTGTATAACCCTGTGTATTTGTTGAAGGGTGATGATGTCATTGTTATGGCAGTGACGGAGGCAGAGGTTATTGAAATGAAGGCAGAATGCAGCTCTATTGTAAACTCACGCTGCTGGTTGAGCTACAGTGTTTACACAAGGCCATTATTCTACATGCTCAAAGTTGTCTCTGCATGTTTAACTGCAACAGGAGAAAGTATCGTAACATCCTGAAACAAATACACACTTTACCTTTAAATTATTTATTGAGAAGAGCTGTGCAATAAAACAAGCACTGCATGTCAATATCACCGCTAAGAACATTTACGTAATAATCTGAATTATTTATACAACAATCAATCAGCATTTCTCTTCAGTAAATGTGTTTTTGTACATTTTAGGTGTGGATATCTTTTCTCTTTAGCAGTTCTAAAACAGATCACTTATTAAACACACCTGCATGGAAAATCAGATATGAACTTATATAAGGTCATATAATTCTTAAAGTAAACGTTTTTATCCAGATTCACTAAATACAGTCACCCTCCTGTTGAACAGCTGCAGTAAAGCTTTGGTGATAATGGCTATTCATTCTCGGCACATTTCAGGTGCTTTCATGCGGTGTAAGAGCTTCAGAAGAGCTTCCAGGCCCTTCACTACAGCCACGAACACCACTGTTGATCATTAAGCTTAATGTGTTAACCAACATGTGAGGAGAACTCACTGTTGAATAAATAAAGCCCAAATCAGTACATCTATTTCTTACATCTGTCTTTAACTTGCATGACACAAGAAAGTACAAAAAAACTAAAAATCTTAACCAAAAAGACAAGCAGAGAAAAGTGCCACTGACCTACAGCATCAGATAAAATGAGCTTACTCTCAGCACTGAAGCAGTATCTTAGACTGGTCTCCTGTTTAATAGTTCAGCCTCAGGAAGATCCTGTGAACTCATTCAACCCTCAGTACAGGCTCATTTCTTGACAGGTACTTCGCCTTACACTCTTAAAAATAAAGGTTCTTAAAAGGTTTTTGACAGCGATGCCATAGGAGAACCGTTTTTGGTCTGTCAAAGCCTTATTTAATAGTCTGTATAACCTTGTCCTTCTACACAGACACTTGTGTAACAGAAAGGTTTTGTGGATATTAAAGGTTGTTTTTGAAACCATACAGCCCAATAAAGAACCTTTATTTTTATGAGTGTTTATTGGTAAGATTTACCTAAAGAAACCACCAAAGAATCTGTTTGCTTGTTTTTAAGTTTACATTTTAGCAGTTTTTTTAGGAACTTTGTTTCAGTTTAACAGATATTTTACACATTTAATTAAGTCTCCTAATTTTTCCCCATAACTTTCTTTGCAAAACAATACATTTAGTCTTGTTTTAGTCTTGATTTCTGTCAGAGCCAGTGAGCATTGCTGCTAGATAGTGTCCCGTGCAGGAAACAGGTCTGGAATTATATAAGTGTGAGTAAATAATGACAAAATGCTCATTTTTTGGTCAGCTAGTCCTCACGCCATAACTATAGACACCCAAGTATGAAATCTACCCTCAAGTAAAAGTTTATTAAAAGATCCAAACTTCAAACTAATAAATGACTGACTGAATTAAGATGTTATCAGGTGCAAGGCTTATCAAACACAACAATATCCAAGTATTAGAGGTGTTCACATGACTGAATGTGCTCACACTGCCCTCTAGTGTTAAGAGTGCTACATGGCAACAAATCCCTCCTGTGTTCTGTTAGGCTATTCACAGTACATAAAATACACATGCAGTGGTTTCTTCAGCCTGTTGTAGGCAACTAGTGAGGCTCACAACAAAGCTGCTTTATGATATATTACATATATGCGGTAGGACAGGAGTGGAAATAGTATTTGTTATTTAAATATTCAACCTTTCTTGTAGACAATTCCTCTTGCCTCACTAACATGGAAGATGAAGACAGTTCCTGCTTGATGTAAACTATAAAATTTAAACTAAATTAGTAGAAAGCATAAAAACAATAAAAAGATGACATTAAAGTTATGCTAAAAGTATTGTATTAAAGACACATAAATCAGACTGATTAAAGATCAGTCACATAAATGTGTATCTATAATTAAAAAAATGCCTTTAAATACATCCCCTACCTAATATTTTTAATAATGCCTTGGAAATCAATAATCATGCAAAATGTATCAGGTATTATTATGGACCTTCAGTGAGTAATACTGTTAATGATGGCTGTAAAGTCCATACAATATACTCAGATGTGCACCAATCAGCTCCTTGTCTCTTATGGCAGGTTGGGTCATTGTAAGATGTTGCATTATGGGTTGTTTTGAAGTTGTCCTACTGGTGCTTACTTGACAGAATACCCCTCCAATCATCGGCCCAGGACAGAAGTCGTCGCTGGGAGGGGTTTGGTGGCAGGTGCTTGTTGTGACAGGCAGTGAAAAGAATGTGTTCCCAGTTGGGCTTGGGCTCCACACCTTCAAAAAGAAAGAGAGAGAGAGAGAAAGAAAAAAAGAGATAAAGAAAGAAATAGCGAGAGAGAGAAAGAGATGAAAGAAAGAAATAGAGAAAGAGAGAGAAAGAGATGAAGAAAGAAAGAGAGAGAAACATTTACGTTGTTTACATTTACGTTCATGCATTTGACTCTTGGAATTGAACCCACAAACTTCATTCTACCAATGGAGCAGAAGCTGCTGTTGTTTCCCTGAGACTCATTACACGTGAGGTAGAAATGATGAGGGCCTGATATGGTAAAAACAGACTGGAGATGCAGTTCCCACTCACCCAGGATATCAGGTTTGTCATCTATGAGTAAGTCTCCGGTCACTATGGTCTTGTCTCTGGTCAGGATAATCTGCTCCAGGAACTCAGGGCCCAAATGTTTCTCAATCCATGCATACTGAGGACAAACACTTGATGAGAGGAAACCATGGAAACTGATAGAAAATATACTGAAATACCAGCTTGACAAAATAATGCCGTTGCATTACTCTGAGTTGACAGAAATGTGTAATATGTACACAGTGGCACGTTCCATAATCATATAAATGAAACCTCAGTTACCTTTTCATATGGACAGTAGCTGTAATGCTTTATTGGACTGGTGCAAATGAAGACGTCTGTACTGGGTGAAGGAAAAGAAATCTGCTCTTAGAGACTAACAGTCAGTTAATAATATTCACAGCACGACGTCAGATTCATATCTCTGCCTTTTGTGTCATGCTCATTTCTCTGGAAGGTAAATCGTTTATCAGCATGATTTATAACAGGTCCCATACACAAATGAGACATGGTAGTTCTCTGTCAGTGTTAGAGTATAACTTACTTCTTCATCTTTGACATCTCCTTCACAGCTTCCACTCCTCCTGGAACAGGTTCAAGCTCAATAAAGAAGTTTTTTGACTCCCAAATGCTGATGGCCTTTTCCTGTCAAACAAAACCCGCTGTATCTGTATTACATTCATTTAGAAAATGTACAGCTGTGTCTCAAAGTCACAGTTCCTGCACCTTTTGATCAATTAATTTACACTGTCATTTCACTCGTTTAAGTACTGAATAAGAATCATCCAGTAAAATGATTATAGATCACTTTAATATTGCCAAAGAAATATTTTATTTTACACAAAGTTTTATTTTATACAAGGTTCATGAGCTTTCCAGTCTAGAAAATCATCTATTGTAAAACTCAGAACCCAGCTGTCTACCTAGACAGCATTTTGAGCATGCACCTATGGTGTCCGAAAATGCTGTCTAGGTAGACAGCCTACCAGGATTTGAGACGCGGCCTTGATTCCGTCATCTCAATGGACGCTGAAGGTGTCGTTAAATCAGCAGCCTTCAAACATCTTCATCTGGGAAAGGAACAGTTGAGGAAGAGGTTTCCACACTTACACACAGGTCGCTTCTCAGGTCCCCGTACTGTGTGGACACCCAGAATCCTCGTCTGTCTTCTAAAGAGATATACGGCTCGTTCGGATACCTCGCCTTGAATTTTTTTAAAAATCCTCCCTCGAAATCTGCAATCACACCATCCATGTCCACCAGCACTCGCAGTCTCCTGTTATCAGTGGACATGTTGGAATTACGTTGAAAGTGAAAGAAGGAAGTGCCTCTCCCGAACAAGCGCACAATCCTCGGCAGTAATGTCATGATTGTGTTTAAACAGACCTCTTCCAAGTCCACAGATCCAAAGTCCTGCAACACCAACGCGGTCACTTCGCAGCGTTTGATTTAATCATAGAGGTGTTGCTGTGCTCGTGTTGTACCTCAGTTCATTCTGAAATCTCTCGGTTGCTTTCACAGTGTACACGCGTTTGTCTTTGTTACAGTGTCTATTGTAGGTTTTGACTGGGTCAGAGGGTCGCGATCTCATGTTTTTCCAGTGGTCGGTGGTGTTGAATTGCAGTGCTGACCTCCCCCATAGACCCCGTTTGTTGTATGTGTTTACACAAATGGCTGCACAACTGAAGGGTGAGAAAGCAGCAGACAAACGCAACCCATATTAAACACTCGCAGAAATGTTCACTACCATATACCGGTTCCCGCTTCGTTTATTTTTTAAAAATCATACCGCAAACTAGTGGTTATTTCTAGAGAAAACAGTCACAGAACACACCCGGCCCAAGATTCTTCACACAAAGAGAAACAGGTCACTCACATACCGTTACTAAAACAAACCATGAAATGGCCATGAAAACAATCCTCGTCCCCAAACAGTTGTATTGTCATTGTTAATCTGTGGTACGAATGATAAACATCTTGTTTGCTTTAACAAATGTGTTTTTATATTTATTAATAAAATGTCATTCATGGCGTGTATGATTATAAATGACTTAATCTCGGACATGAGGTGCAGCTATAAATCAGCGTTTAAAAGAAACGTTAATGTTGTCCTTAAATGTTTTCCTCACAGCAGTTTCTTTTCTTGACTAAAGTGTGTTTGCAGCTGATCGTCTCTACAGGCACAGCGTCTCTGTCCAAAATACCTGCACCGGAAGTAATATTGACACACTTCCCTTTTCAGAGAGCATATTCTGTGGTTTGGTTAGAAATAAAACATTTATAGTAAGGAATTGGTGTGAGTATATACAACAAAGTCATACATTATTCTAAAGGATTTCTACCATGATGTTTGCTTTCCAGTAGAAGGAGAACGTTAAGCGAATTTCCCTGCAATCTCGTGGAATCCGAGTTGTCATTCAAACCTCGCGATATTTGGATGCCGTTGGCGGCTCTCGGCCCGTGTCTTCTGTACAGCAGAGCTGCTGTTGACATTTGAATGAAAAACAAGTTCACGGAAGTGCAGAAAAATGGCTTCGGCTCTGGAGCAGTTCGTGAACAATGTGCGGCAACTCTCCGCTCAAGGTACGAGCATTTCCACGGCTCGTGTACGTTAAACCAGGCTAGCAAATACATCGGCTAACTAGCTTAATGCTAAAACCCGACAGCAGGAGACGTTAGCTTGATAGCATGCTGTTTATATTTCAGGCCACAGAACGTGCTTCGTTTACCTTACGTTAATACTGCGTATTAAAAGTGAGTCCAGCTTTTGCTATTTAAATGCTGTGTAATATTTAGGCAAAATCTTTGCTTGAATGGATCAGAACTTATCCTGGTGAAGCTACTGGACGTGTTTTGTTAGCTGAGTCATTAGTAAAACAAACCAGATTGTATGGATTTTTGCAGTAAATCGGTATTCTAACCTGTCACATGATTTTTGAGGTGATCAATGCACGATCTGCAGGCGTGCTTCCTTTATAGAAGATGACAGTGCTGCTAAACCATCATAACATTGAGTTACTCTGAGGGGTTCTGTGCTGTATGTCCAATCACCTGTTTGTACAGTTGCTTGAAATCCACTGTTACTGCATAGGAAGAGACAAGGCATCTTCAACATCTTTACACTTTAGTTGCTGTTTTAATCATTTCTAAATGTTCTTTCATAAATATCTCTCTCTGCCCTGTCTATGGTTCACAGGTCAGATGACTCAGCTATGTGAACTCATCAATAAAAGTGGGGAGCTTCTGGCCAAGAATCTCTCCCACCTGGATACTGTTCTTGGAGCTTTGGATATTCAAGAGCACTCCCTTGGCGTTTTAGCTGTTCTGTAAGTCAGTGACTTAATATTACTTATTGCTAGTGTAATATAGCAAAAAATACATAAAGCCTTTTTTTAACAATCCAAGTCTAGTCAAATAACATGTTTTCATAATAGATTAAATTAAAATCATTGCAGCATTCACAATGTTGCTATATTGTACTGTATATCAGCAGAAAATGCATTAATATTCAGCATTAGATGCCACATCATTTGATTTTTGTTTACTTCCTTTTCGTTGTGCTAGTCTGGTTATTGTAACTGTATTGCAGGTTTGTAAAGTTTTCCATGCCAAACATCCCTGATTTTGAGACCCTGTTTTCCCAAGTCCAGCTCTTCATCAGCACCTGCAATGGAGAGCACATCCGATATGCGACAGACACATGTACTCAATGCGCTACTGCAGACTAAACATATCTGTCTATTATAGCATTAATCTTAATCTATACTATTGTCTTCTGATCTTATCTTTTTGTTTTTATTATATTTCTTTTTCCCTCTCACAGTTGCTGGTCTCTGCCACCAGTTGACAAATGCCCTTGTAGAAAGAAAACAGGCATGTTTATCTCTGTTGTTTATGGAAGTGGTTGTTTGTTGTTAGTGATTTGTATTGAATGTCACATGAAGTTATTCTTTCCTCCACAGCCTTTACGTGGAATAAGTGTACTCAAACAGGCCATAGACAAAATGCAGATGAACACAAACCAGCTTACCTCAGTTCATGCAGACCTGTGTCAGGTGAGTCGGGAAACCAAACAGCTGGATGACAGCAGGGGTCTCTGAGATGATTCATATCTTGGAGCAGATGTGATCTGCGATGAAGTTTTCCTCTGTATTTAATGAGCTGTGTGTTTATTGAGCTGCTTTGCTGTCTACTGTCCACACAGACAGCTGCCTTTGAAAACAACATCCTAACTGAGAGGAACATCTTCAGTCAGTCGTTTAGAACAGAAATGTTCAGTTGATTTCAGTGGTTTGATGTTAGCATGTTGTTTCCCTTGTAATACTCCAAGCATTAAAAAGGATATTAGGAAATAGCACTTTTAAAATTGGATTGAAATATTTATCACCTGCCACCTTGGAGTACTCTTCTTACTGGACAATAGGATTATCAGTTATCTGTTGTGGTAGATAGCATGGTTTTGTATTAACTTTGTATTAATGGACGTGACCTCAGTACACTTTTGTGTAAAATGTGTGTCTGATAAGCACATAATTGACATGGTATCACTACTGAACTTGGCCCCTGTAAATTCAACTCAGTTTTTGGCAGTAATATCAGGTGACTTTATCCAGACATTTGTTAGCCATCATATCTCACAAACACCAGATGACTAATTTCTGCAGTGACTATTTAAACAGATGTGTGTTTTTTGACTGTAACTAATGATGTAATGCTGTATTTACAGTTATGTCTCTTAGCAAAGTGCTTCAAACCTGCAGTACCGTTCCTGGAGTTGGACATGGTGGATATTTGTAAGGAGAATGGAGCATATGACGCAAAGCACTTTCTATGCTATTACTACTATGGTGGCATGATCTACACGGGTCTGAAGAACTTTGAACGGGCGCTGTATTTTTTTGAACAGGTATTGTAGGGTTTTTTTGGAATAGGTATCCTATTCTTTTGCCTTAAATCTTTTTGTGACTTAATTTTTTTGTAAATGAGCATGAACTCTTTTCTGTTCTATTATCACTAAGACAGTTCTCTCTTCTTAGGCCATAACCACTCCAGCAATGGCTGTCAGTCACATCATGTTAGAGGCGTACAAGAAATACATCCTGGTGTCTCTCATCCTTCATGGCAAAGTACAGCCGCTACCCAAATACACATCACAGATTGTGGGGCGATTTATCAAGGTGAGTCACAGCATGATAAAGTAGCATTATTTTCTTTGCCCTGAGTTCAGGAGAGCTAATCATCTTCTGTGTGTATGCTTGTGTTCTGAAGCCTCTCAGCAATGCTTACCACGAGTTAGCTCAGGTGTACACCACCAATAACCCCGCAGAGCTCCGTAGTCTGGTCAACAAACACAGTGAGACGTTTACACGGGACAACAACACCGGTCTGGTCAAACAGTGCCTGTCATCGCTTTACAAGAAAAACATTCAGAGGCTAACCAAGGTCAGCAGGACGAGCTTTTAAAGACATTTCCTCCACTGTCATAGCCTCATTGAACGCTAGTTATTTTAATATTATACTTTGTAGTTGGCCATTTTAAATGGACTTCATGGTTAATTTTGGTAACCATAAAGGTAAGGTAAAGTTGCAATCCATAAGTTTTTTGGATCAAAATGAAGTTTTTGAGCAAGTACATAACAGAACACAATCTCCTTATCTTACCCCATTCACAACAGTGAGTTTATAATAATCTTTTGTCATTTGAGCTGTTGGGTCTGATTTGTCTGTCTGTAAACAGAAAGAAGATCTGAGTTTCAAAGGAAAACAATATCTGTGTTTTTGTGATTGACAGACCTTCTTGACGTTATCTCTACAAGACATGGCAAGTCGGGTTCAGCTCTCCGGCCCTCAGGAAGCGGAGAAATACATTCTACATATGGTACCAGTTTTACATGTGCCTTTAAGAACTTTTCACTAAATACTTCCTACACTTAACACTTCCTAACGTGAAATAATTAAATAGTCTTGCTGTTGTGCTGTTTTATATTATGCTTCACAAGACAGAGTAAACATCTGATAAATAACTGGGGTTCAGTTCAAGTTTTTCCTCTCACTTCTCTCCTCTCACAGATTGAAGATGGAGAGATTTATGCAAGCATCAATCAGAAAGATGGTATGGTCTGTTTCCATGATAACCCTGAGAAATACAACAACCCTGCAATGCTCCACAAAATTGACCAAGAGGTTTGTCATTATATTTCAGTGTTGTTTTATATTCACTGATGTTACAAACACATGTAACCCTGTCTGTCAGAAGACTCTGCTTATTCTCTATGTATGTTATTGCAGAAGGGTTGTTCACTGGTTTCTCACTGTTGCCTGCTTTGACCTTTATACAGATGCTGAAATGTATAGAGCTGGATGAGAAACTGAAGTCTATGGATCAAGAAATCACAGTAAACCCTCAGTTTGTGCAAAAGGTACAATCACAGTGTGGAAGTTATTAGTACTCATAGGAGTGATATGGTGATTTTTAGCATCTGCTTGTGTCTGGTTTGTCTTTTAGAGTATGGGAACGCAAGAGGATGATGTTGGCAGCAAGACATCAAGCTACTCTTGAGTTTGGATGATCACTGCTTAGCTCCACCTCTTCCTTCATCCCAAAGCTGGAAAATCTTCACGAGAGCAAAATCAGTTCTGTTGAATATGGACTATATTGAGGAAAACATAAATGTGTGGAATGACCTTTCTTGATTTGTCACAGCGCACCTCAAACAAGAACTCATGTTTGTCAGTTTTATTTATCAGTGCTTGGTTAAAATGCCACTGCATCATTTATGCTCGTACAAATAAAGATACTGGACATCTTTGTTCCAACTGTATTTGTATACTTATCATCATTTTAAAACTACAGAATAGAACAGTGGCCAGTTGATGGAGAGGCGTGTCTTCCAACCCTTGTAAAAACAGCCACACTTTCTTCACAGCACTGGAATCATTTTAAAAGATGACGTGGCTTCACACAGAGTTGTGCTGTTATTCTAGTCCTCTAGAGGTCTCCCATGTTTAGGCTAAACCAGAAACGGATCACTGATGAAACTAATATTGTTAGTGAATCTCATTAAAACCTTCTCGGGTTACGTTTGCACAAAATCAACAGCAGATTGGGAAAAATAGGCGATATTGTCATGAAAATAATGTCAAACTGTTATTGGTACTGAGAAATACTTTTTTAATGTATTATAAGTAATTTCATTGATTTATGATTTTTATCAAATATTAGATTAACTCTAGTTGAATTTTAGTACCATAATGGTAATTCGTTTACCTTATGCAAAATATATTTAATTTAACGCAAGACTTCCGATGAAAAACAGCATGTTTTTGACATTTTCTGTGTCACTAGTAAACTAAATAAATTTATTAACAAAAACATAACGGGGTTGCTTACCAGGAGTCTTTTTTATCCTTTTTCTCAAGTCAGTTCTGAGAAAATAATCTATTTCAGTATTTACTAATATTAGTAATCAGAAAGCACACTCACCGATAATACATAAGCAGAAACGACTTCAACAGCGCAGTAAAGAGACATAAATGAACATACGACAACACACATTTTTAATGTCACAACAATGCAGCAGACATGTGCGGCGTGTTTTTTACCTCAATGACATCACCGACACGAATGACCGACTCGAACTGCTACCGCAGCCAATCACAAACCTTCAAGCGGCGTACATGCTTTGAACAAAGACGAGCGGCTGCGTTAGCCAATCGAAATACGCTTTTCTAAAAAGGGGCGGGAGTTGAACGGAAATGGCTAATAGGATGGCCAATCAAAGGCACGAACAATAAGCCATCTGCCAATCCGCATTCAATATTGCCAGGATTGCGTCGCCCACAGTGCTCAGTTGAATTCCATTGCCGTCCATTAAAACAGCCGACTTGGAAAATACAATATCAAAGTGCGCTTAGTTTTATTATAAGCTTGCATGGCGACATTTCACTAAGGATGACATATTTATGGAGCGAGGATATTAAGAAAAGATCTCCGCATGTGTAACACACGCATCTTCGACCCTGTCGTGGCTCACTGCATTGCCTACCAAAACGGAACAATTGCTGGATAATTCTCCTCGTGACTAAGTTGAGCATTTCATCGCTGAAATACATAAAACCTCGAATGTGGTTTCTGTCATGAGTCCAGCCGGGTGCTCCCATGTGAACAGTTTTAAAGTGGAGAACTGGAAGCAGAATCTGCGGGTTATATACCAGTGCTTTGTGTGGAGTGGCTCTGCCGAAACCAGGAAACGCAAGGTAAATAAAATACATCACAGCCCAGTGGTGCAATGCATTGGCCAATCCTTTGCGATGGCAAGTCACATTTGTCTGTTAAACACAGATAGGCGTGCAATTCGAAATGCTAGCATGTTTATTTTATTAGATTTGTTTTACGAAGGCAAATGTTTCCAGGTCCATTCTTAAAGCGCTAGCCTGTGCAAGTGGATGCATTGGCTGGCCTGCGCAGACTCCTTACCCATTCGTTTCATAGGGCTGGATGTGGGGGTCTAGAGATGTTATTTGGCTGCCAGCGTGTAAGAGGCAACTAATGATCAGTTAAGCCTAAATGGTACAAGATGAAATTTTGCCATGATAAACATGCCAATTAATTTAGATGAATGCGTGGAGTTAACGCAATACTCTCCCTGAATCTTACAGAGACATTTTCTAATGCACACTCTTAATATGACAGGCCAATGTTCGAACAGAATGATGGTCAGTGTGTAATGATGCGTCTCTGTTATAATGTTCGCATTATTGTATCGCGGATGTTGCTTTAAATGTCATGTAGCCGCACTGTCTCTTCATGTGTCGAGCAGCACGCGGCCCTCGCGCGACAGCAGCATCACTGACGGATGATGCTGGAGCCCGTTTAACCATCAGAGATCTGCGCTTCACCCGTCCCTGTATGAAAACTAATGTTAACGTCAATCTTCATTTACGATGAGATTTCGAGTTGTTTCTCAGGGCGGGTATGATCACAACACCCCTGAATGAAAATCTAAGCTTCAAGTTCAGACAAAAATCAGTTTGGCTAATGGGTGGTTTATTTAGGATGGACGGAGTCATGTTGCTCAAGGTTTGGTTTATTCAGGTTTGAATGACTCATCCTCACAAATGAGGTCAAGAGAACTGAATTTAGGGAGGATCTACCTTAGTGTGTCCCTCATTCCTGTACTGTATTATTCATTATTGCACACAAAGTCTTGCTTTTTGGTTAATTACTTACTTATAGCTCTTCATATTTTTAATTGTGTTCCCCGTCCATCTGTGCTTGGTTGTTGTTTTTTTTAGGAATCTCAGGTAATGACCAAAGTGCTGTAAGACCATGTAATTTGTAGGGTAACCACCATAAAATAGCATTTAAATATTTCCATGTAATTGTGGATGTGGATGTCAGTATGGTCCAAGGATCTTGCAACATGTTCAAGCGTGGCTTTGATGTGGAATTGAGTGACTTCTTAATGTAACTGTATGAATGCATGAAATACATTTGATGATGACATCTTTGTGAGGTATTGTTGTTTGAAAACTCATAGCTGATCTGTGCGCTCTGTGCCACTAGATCTATTTTGTGCTTACAGAAAACTGGGATTTAGGTTGTATTACACCATGTCAGACCTGTAAGGCACACCCACTGTGCTCGTTTTTTGGAAATACTATGTATTATGTTGTTAATTTTTAGTTTATTTAATGCCATGTGTAGCATGATCAGATGGGTAACTTGTAAAACAGGAATCTACAATGTGTCCTATATATACACTATACACTGTACAGTGAACTATATATCCACACAAAATGCATATTCTGCTGTTTTGTGTCTGCAAAATAATGGTTAGATATGTTTGATTGAAGAGAGGTTTTGACCATTTTGTCACTATTTTTAGTTAATCTTTGGTGTTGTCTAAAAACCGTTCATGCACTTTATGTGACGTTAAAGTGATACCTTCTTAGTATGTAGTTCTTATCAAAAGTCTAGTTACATGAGATTAACCAAAGCCAAGGATTGTCCTTTATGGCTAGTAAATTCACAGTGGATAGAGGTGGATTGGTTTAGATTTACTTGGGTGGGTAGATATCGTTTAAGAGCAGTTGGCACCAGTGATGTTTGTAATGTAGTCAGATTACACAATGGAACATTATAGATGCTTTGCTTCCCAGTATTTTGTTGGTATTCCAGAGATCAAAAGATACATGTCTGCCAGTGTTGAATTTTTTTCTCAGCAACATTCTTGTCACTTGCTATAAATATGGGACCTGTAATAGCATGTGATTAGTGTAAGAGACACCTTGTGTATGTGCGCTCAGTCTCGTTCTGTTATATTCAAACTGTTCCAGTCTGCCACTTTGTTCCAGCAGTGCCATTAGAACAGACTGTACATTCAAACACACGCCTGTTTCTACAGAGAACCTGCTGCCGTGGGTCGTCTTTGCTATGGTTACCACAATTAAAGTAAATGCACAGATGCAGAGGGAGGAAGGAGATGAGAAAACAAACACATTGACCATGAAAGCCCTGCTAATGAAGACGTGATTGGCTAATTTGTTTTATTTAAAACACGCTTTCATGTGTGAAGACAAACATGAGTGAACGGATCACGGTTGCTTCTGACTACAGGTGTCTCAGAGATCTTTGTGTCCACTCGCATACACATGAAGGATTGATCATAATGATCTCTACTGATTTCAGCTGGAGCACACGGTTTACTGTGCTCAGACGGATCGTTTGTTATCGTTTGAAAAACTGTGTAATGATCAACTATACAAAGTTAATCTCAGTCATGGCAGTTCCTAACACCAACATGCAATGAAGTTTGACCAATTACTAGCACAGCCTTTAGTTACCATTAAAAACAGTTTTATAGGGGGTTTGTAGATCTTTTCTACATGTAATGGGCTCCAGCTCACTATCAATAATTATTCCACCACAGATCATTTGTTATATGGATACATGTGTTGGGAAGATGTACATTAAATATATACGGTCCTCTAGCATCAGCTTGACCCTCTTGAGCTTGGACAGATATTCACAGAGGTGCAGGGCTGCTCACGGCACTCTTCAGCAGGCCACTGAGAATTTTCTCCATTTTTAAATTGGGGAGACAGAAGAAGTAGCAATATGATTCAAAGAGGAAGATGAAAGACTCTTCTTGCTCCTTTAGTTTAACTGTCTTATACTGTAATTCATAGCCCTACAAATGCTTAAACACAGCGTTTCTCTGAATTTAATACCAATCGAGATGGTTTGATCATTTTTTATCTTTATGTTCTGTTCTCTGAATTTCCTTTTAACGCAGTGGAGGAGATCCACTTTGTTCCAGATGTTGTGAAGAATGCGCTTAAGGTTACCCAGAAGAAAATGAAAAAGGGCAAAAAACACTGTTGTTGATTTCATACGATGAATCTGTGAAATGAAGAGTAAAGAAGGACGGTGAGATGAGGTGCAGTAATGTTCCATGTGTCCAAGCATGCCGCGGACATCCTCCCTATTTAAAATAGGCCTTTAGCAGAAGGGCACTATAGGAAATTGACAAGCCATCTCCACTAATTGCATTGTGGAGCTGCCTTCAGAATCACTCTTACACTCCCTGTGTGCCTGCTTACACTCTCCCTCTCTCTCTCTCTCTCTCTCTCTCTCCCCCTCTTCCCCTCTCCCTTCCTCCCTCCCTCTCCCTCTCTCTCATCTGATCTCATTTATTTAGCCTCTAGCCATCTTATCACAGTCAAGGCAGCTAAGTGTTCATATACCTCATCTGCATGTGTTTGAACTGTCATCCATCCTTTATCATCAGTGCCTCTCTCTCTCTCTCTCTCTCTCTCTCTCTCTCTCGTTGTTTCTCCTCTTTTATGTATCTTGCTTCCCTCGGTTCATCTCATCACCCACATGCCTCCTACCACACTTGTGATCTTGGAAACACGGCAGCAAGTCAGTGATTGGATGTTTGGTTGCTGCAGTAACTGTAAGAACCAGTATGATTGGCAGTGTGCTGCTGGTTTGTATAGGCTTACTGTGGTTATTGACTCTTCGTGTTCAGCATCTAAAGTCTCTCCAGGTTTGTTCTGAAGAGAAATCAGACTTGTTTTTCTTTGTAATGCATTCATTCTGTACTTTGTGAAGGTCAAGTACAAAACTACTGCCCAGATTATGAATTACTTGGCATGAATTTTTTAAGACAAAACAAATGGCTTCCAAATGATCCTGGTTTTGAATAGACAGCCAAAATGTGATGGTTTGAATGCATTTGTTTATTCTTTCATGTCTAAGCATGTGTTGCCTGACGGTAAATCTCATTAGACGTGTTGATCAGTAGACGCGGTTGGTTAATCTGTCGAGTTACAGTCGCACATCTTTGGTTTGCTGGGCTGACAGTGCTGCTTTGTTAGAGGTCACACTGAATCCGTCCAATGAGAGTGAGATCATGGGCTGCACTCGTCCTCTCGTTTTATTGAGTCAGCATCACTGTGTCATTTTCACAGCACTCTGCTGTGGCTAACAGAGAAGTCCTTCTCTCCAGCTGTCAGGAAGTGATGTCATCTCTGCCCCACAGACCAATCACACATTTACTGAACTCATTTCTGAGGATAGTTGGAGACTGTGTTCCTTTTTCTTTTGAATGTACAGTTTTGGTTGTTTGAGCAGCGACTGGATGGCTTGTTGGTGGTGATGACATATCCATTGTTGCTTTCTTGAAGAGAGTGTCTTTGTGCTGTTGATGGCAAAGCTTCAATCAATCATATTTTTTTAGGCTTTTCTGCTTTAGAACATTGTTGTTTGCAGAAGACAGCTGGCACTGTTTGTTATCCTATTACTCTGTTAAATCAAATTATTCCTTTTTCCCCACATGTTAGCAAATGCATATAATGGCCGTGGTGTAAATGTTGTCATCAGCAGGAAAGGCGTGTGCTGTGTGCAGGGTCGCTGTGAGTGCTCTTGTAGAAGCTGATCTGTCTTCCCTTGTTTATCAGTTTCCACTGTCTTAGATGAGGTTCAGATCAATGCGCCATCTAATAGGACATTAACACCAACAACAGAGACCAGGAAAGACTGCTGACAGCACAGCACAGAACTGATCTCAGAACAGTATGTGCCTTGTAACACTAAACATTTCAAACTATAGTGTGTCATTTGAGGTACATGCCTTCATTACATAACACTTTTCATTCAGTGTGTGGTGTCCAGTTCAAAAATAAAACAAAAATATTTTCTGTAAAAGCTCTTAACTTCAGATTTTTGATCATTAGTTTGAGCAAATAGTGAGTTAAGAGATGTAGAAATTGTAGCTGATATTAGTTCTTGTGTGTTTGACAAGTAGATGTGGCACATCTACCCATTGTATGTTGGGATACAGTATTTTTACGGTATTCCATACTGTACACAATATGCAGTACATACAGCAGAAAAAGTATGGACAGTATGTGTTTCTGAACAGAATGGAGAGTTTGGGTGTGGCAGAGCTGTGTTTGGCTAACAGGCTGAAAGTTGCTAACTGTGGAATAAACTGGAGGTGTAGCGTTTCATAAACATAACAGATGATATGAATATTACATTGCTGGAGTTTCTAATGATTTCATAAGAATGTTTTGGTGTGTGTCTGTGTGTGTCTGTGTGTGTCTGTGTGTGTCTGTGTGTGTCTGTGTGTGTCTGTGTGTCTGTGTGTCTGTGTGTGTGTGTCTGTGTGTGTGTGTGTGTGTATACTGTATCATACGTTTGCCAAGTGCACCTCACACAGGACAATCCTTAGATCAAATGACTGATGACAGATGGAATAAAACAAGACCTTTTCCTTTGTTTCTCTCTCTGCCACATCTGCAGGCCGCTCAGTACACTTCCTGCTTTTATTAATTCTTCTTCCTGTTTATAAGAATGGATAACAGTAATGTTTTAGTGTGTCTTTTGAGTTGATTATGGTTTGATTAGCATTTCCCTCCCCTTCATATTTCTGACCTGAGGCCAGGACGCCTGTAGGAAACACTGGCTTTTCATTAAAGCAGTTGAAAACCGCTCCAGTTCTTTCAGTGCTCATGTCACCTGGTGCTTCATTCGTGCAGTAAAATAGTGTTTCTCAGTTGTGTGCGCGGTGGCGTGTCTCTGGGGAACAGTGACTCTGAAAACAGGGTCTCTACAAAAATAGCTAGTCTGGATGTAAAATCAGAGACATGCGTTAAAGACTGGAGCTGCATATTGATCCAATTCCAGCTTTAGACCAAAACCACTATGGCATGAGACATCTGACTAGTTGATTTTGATCTTTTTTCGCCGTAATAATTATTTTTATCTTTTTAAAATCATATGGGGAAAATCCTGCGTGGATGAATTTTAGCTGAAGTGAAAAAGGGTCTAATGCAACATTTGATAAGTTTGTCTGTGAATCAGATTTAATTCCGGATTCCCTGTCGTGTTCGACAGAAACTGCACCACTTTTCATTAATTGAGAAACAAAGAAAAGAAAATGGATGCCTTTTGTTTTTGAAAAGTGGTTTTTACACTTACTTGGTTTTAAGTGATGCATCTTAATTTGCTTTCTTATACAGTATGTACTGTTTTAGATATGGAAAGTGTATACATTGAGTATGACATACTAACACATAACATAAGTGATTATTGCCTAGACAACATTGATAGTTAGCAATCACATGCATTAAAGTACTGCTCCTTTTCATTGAAGTATTTATTCATTCAACATTTCTTATATAATGTTTACTATATAGTTTAATTTTATCATTTTGGTGAAGCTTCATTTATGTGTTTCATAATTCAGAAAAGCGTCACTAACCTCCTTCTCGCAATGCATTGTGGGTAATATCAGCCATCAGACTGTTCATAGAGCTGCTCTCTTTCCACAGGATGATTTGGGACACACTAATTCTAAATTCTCAACACTGTTTCGGGTGGATAATAGGTTAATTGGGATGCATGGAATGTCAAAGCTTTGTGATGTGACTCCACCCACAGACAGCTGGAACAATGTAACTAACCTCTGTCTCTCTCTCTCTTCTGTTATTCTCAGGCGAAGTCATGTATATGTCACATGTGTGGAGCTCATTTAAATCGACTTCACTCGTGTCTCCATTGTGTGTTCTTCGGCTGTTTCAGCAAGAAACACATCCACGAGCATGCCAAAAACAAGAGACACAACCTAGGTAAGAGACACACAATCAATATTCACAAAGACTGAATCCGTTTTCATCTTGTTCATACACACTTGTGCTTCTAAGCATCTAAGGTAAGACAGACACACCAACAGAGACAGACGTCATTAGCAAAAAATAGAATACATGAGCACGACTTTTCACAAAAACACAAAATCACAAGTATCATGAAAACACAGAAAGAGCCAAAGTTACATACAATCAGAAGAGTTTATTCACAGGTCCGCGAGAAGCGAAACACATTGTCTAAAACACAGAGCTTGTTTGAGCATGTAGTATTATGAACTGTGAATGCTTTCATAGAAGCAAGTACCAGCTGTCTGAACCCTGAAATAACACATACATGCACCTTAAATGTAAGTACTGAGTGATAGATTGAACATTTGTGGGGATTTTGCTGGAAATATAATGTGTTTACACCTCGCATAGCCCTGCTTAGCGTATAAACATCATGAACATCATTCAATGTCTGCGCTAAAATGCTTTTCTGTTCAAAGTACCAAGCAGGAGGTGATAAGTGCACAGATGCCGCTGTGATGTTTGGATGCGTGTCTTGGGTTTGTAGCAGCTCTTTAGTGGATCAGTGCTGTGTAATTATTCCCTCTGTTTTAATGAGGGGGAGCCACCCTCCAAACAAACAAACAAATAACACACAAACAAACGGGTCGTGGCTAATTGCAGCGTGAGAGGGGAAAACAGTTGTTGACTTGCTTGAATGTGTAATTTGCAGTGTGTCTGTTTCATAGAAGTCATGTGGAAATACTCAGAACCTGAGGTGACAGTTACTGCCCAAACCTCCAGCTTTAAATGCCTCTCAGGATTTTCTCTTGTATTAAAAGACAAACATACGGAGGTGGTGTAATACTTTTGATGTTTAAATGCTTTCTTCTTTTCCAGTATAATGTGCAGAAACGCTCAAACAAGGCGTCTGTGGGACTCTTATGTTCTCGCATGTTTGAATGACGTGGCTTTTGTTTTACTACTCTGAGGTCAGCTTTGTTTCTAGAATAAAACTTTAATGCTCAAAAAACACATTAAAGTATTTATGCTCGAAAGTAGAGGCCAAGTTCTCTGTTCTCCATGTTGAGTGTTCTGCAATGTTGGAAAAGACTTTTAATATTCGTAAACGAGTGTGAGAGCTTAATCTTAAAGCAAAATTGGCAGCCTTTGTCACAGATGGACCAAACACTCTATAGAGAAGCAGAATTTGATGTGCTGAGTGTGTTTGGAGTTCAGAACATGGCCGAATTGACACACAGTCTGTTGTTATTGGGTTTGATCAGTGACGTCACCTTCCAAGGCCAGGCCCAAGGTTGTCAGATTGAATAGCTGTTAATAGAGGTTTACCTAATTTAGTTGTGGCGTTTTGCTGAACTTTTTGAGCAGGGCTTGTGTGTTGCGCATGGATTAACAAATGCTGTGCTTCAGCTGGTAAAATCAGAAGTTGCTATCTTTTAAGTTCCTTAAATCCTGTTTTAAAGCATCACTACAACATCTAGATGGGAGTTTTCTGCTATTGTTACAGCTTGTGCTGCTGTTTGAGTCTCTTGCTATGTGTTAAAGTCTGCATATCCTTGAAAAATCAGGAAATGTTAAAAACATTGGAACATTTTTAAAAAACGCGTTCCATTTAATTTCTTTGCCCTTGATCTAGCAGTTTATCAACACATCAGCTAATCCGTTTGTAAATGTGTGGTTTTGTGTCTGATCAGTGTTGATTTGGGGCAGTCCAGGTCATGATATATGTTCCAGGCATCAGGGTAGCAGTGCTGTATCGCCGTCAGCCAGAGGTAGAGCTGATCGCTGTGAAACCTTCAGTCAGTCTTAACACAGAGTTCAACACGTTCCCGGGAGTGTGTGAGGTCTCAGAGTTTGGTTGAACAGTTAATTAGGTTAGTGTCTGTATGAGGGGTATGTGTGAATAAACGCTCTGTGATTATTCTCCTGACAGTGGTAAGTAATTAAAGCTGAATCTGTGCTGTTCACCCTCTTCTTGTATCTCTGTGGTCTTGATTTTATTTCTGTTGCGTTCTGTTTTCAGCTTTTATTTCCAGAGCGGTTTTATCGGCTCACACTTGTCAGGCTTGATCTCCGTGTTCTTTCCTCTGCTGGTTTCCATGGTTACATGAAGGCCTGCTATGCTCTTGGTTTATTCATCTGGTGTGTGAGCAGCATACAGCCCCACCTCATTTTCTTCTGCATTTTCTCTTCTTTCTGCATGTCATGTAAATGCTGTTTAAAGCTACATCACTTCCCAGCAGAGGAAACGCTTCAGAAGTTACACTGTTCATTCAACGACTGCTGCAGCAATATGTTCATGTTCAATATGTTCTTAACACTTTACATGAACAATTCTATCTAAACGCATTTAGATAATGAGCCCCAGTTGAAAGTTGATCATAACTCACAGCTGCAATTCTGTAGTTTTGTTCTCCATGAAATGGGAATAAACCACTTAAACTTTGCAGGTTATTTATTGTTAAAGCCACGAGTCTGCGTGTTTTCTTCTGTCTGGCATGAGATTAAGTGATGGCCACAGACATTCTTCTGTCATTCTACATGTTTTCTCTACAGATAATAAACTCTTACTGTTGTCCTAATGCAGTGAAGCACACGCTGAAGCCGAGCTCACGTTTAACTCTTTCTAATGGCATCACTGCAGTGAATTGTGCAGTAAAGAGACCAGGAGAGAGTAAAATAGGCACATGGAAGTGATGATGATGATGAAGATGGTGGGCTCTTTTGTCATTTTCATCTCTTCCTGTGCTGAACTACCAGTTTGACTGCCACATGCAATGAGACTTCTGTCTCTTTAAATAACTGGAAGTAGCCTTCAGCAATCAGGTGCTTGTCTCTCTGCTCTCAAAGCCACTCAAAGCACCTGTCTGCATGTTTTGCCAGCCTGTGCATTAGTGTGGTGTCTCATAGAAGCTGGTTCCCACTGTTTTACTCCACCTGCAAACATGTGTCTGTGTGAAACAGACTATCATCAGGTTGCCATGGGAACTGAAATGCAGGTATTTTTTTACCGCTGCGGCGTTAGGGAACTGGATGGATTTAAGCACATACATTCCTGCCTCATTAATGAGCAATTATTCATCATTCATCTCATTTACAATTTTCACATCAGTCAGAGCAGTAAGAATCAGATGGTTCAGCACACATGACCTACAGGCTGTTGCTGCACTCATTTCTACCGTTACGAGCTCAAACTGTGACCTTTCACAGAGGACACGGTACTGCAGTGCAAGCAGAGGTGGAATTTCCACCTGCTGCATCTTAATTCTTATTCCCATCAACAGGGCAGATTCGCTGCACTGAGCAATGCTTGTATTGTTAATGCCTCATCCATATTTACAGTACACAAGAGTAAATGTGAAATTTCTGTCAAGAGAAGGTGTAAGCGTCAGCTTTCAAAGGTCTGTAATGGGTCCCTCTCTCTCTCTCTCTCTCTGCCTCTCCCACAGCTATAGACCTTTTGTACGGTGGAATATATTGCTTTGTGTGCCAAGACTACATATACGACAAAGACATGGAACAGATTGCCAAAGAAGAACAAAGAAAAGCGTGGAAATTGCAAGGTGGGTGTCCATTTTGTCTCATTGTTGAGGCTTAATTTTTATAATCTTCTTAAGCAGTCTGTTAAATCTGCATATGTGACAAGCCACGCAGCACAATCCAAAACTAGATTTGGATAAAATTTGTAAAAGTGTTATACATTTATAAAGTTTATGTAGCATCTGTAAAGGGTGACAACTTACAGACTGTACAGACTGTTGGAAGGTTTTGTAGGTGAAGTGGTTGCAGGCTGTTAGTTAACCAGTGGTGTATACAGTAGCGGTAATACAGTGGTGTATACCGTAGCGGTAATGCAGTGGTGTATACCGTAGCGGTAATGCAGTGGTGTATACCGTAGCGGTAATGCAGTGGTGTATACCGTAGCGGTAATGCAGTGGTGTATACCGTAGCGGTAATGCAGTGGTGTATACCGTAGCGGTAATGCAGTGGGGTATACCGTAGCGGTAATGCAGTGGTGTATACCGTAGCGGTAATGCAGTGGGGTATACCGTAGCGGTAATGCAGTGGTGCCTCACAAGCAGTTTCAATGTTTCAGGAATTGGGGAGAAATATTCAATGTGGGAGCCCACGAAACGAGAGCTGGAGTTGTTACGACACAACCCCAAACGGAGGAAGATAACAGCAAACTGCACCATAGGTGAGTCCTTCATTTCCCATAGCAGGAGTACATGTATAGAGACTGTTGTGTTATTGTAAAAGTGTTTTTTAATAACCCAGAACAAGTCTGTATCTCACTGCATCTGTTTGTTCAGTGCCACAATCAGTTCAAATGACTTTTAGTTGTCAAATGTCTAGAGACTGCGCATTGTACGGGAGCCAAGACACGTTTCGTTGTTTGGCCACATGACAATCTAATGCAGCTTTCTCTGTCATTCTCTTCGTGACAGGTAGTGACTATAACAAGAGCACACACACACACATAAGGGGTGAGATACGGACGTTGGCCATTAGAGAATAATCCTCCCTCTCCTCAGCTGTGCCCTTCTCTCATTTTCGCCTGTTTCCCTGCAGTCGGGGGCCTGGCAGTGCAGTAATGGTGTTAAATGTCTGCACCGCAGGCCTAGCGTAGGCGCTAAACGCCAGCTTCTCTCGCACCAGAGAAACACGCTAATGTGATTAGCCATATGAGAGCCCAAGCTTTCATTGATCATTGAGGACATAATGTGGCCGGTGTGTGAAGAATCCTGTCGGCGGTTGTGTGAGAGAGGTTTGGGCTCAGAGAGTCTCTTTACGCAGACCTGCTTGTTTTTTTTTTTTTATCTCGCTGGCTGCATCCAAATTGTCGTTCCCTGTCACAAACACAGTTTACTTCTGTGGTCCGTGCTTTAAAAGCATTAGTGGCACAAGTTCAGCTTGTTTGTTTGTTTTAAGAACTGTTGTATACAGTATGTTGGTCCGTGTATATATAAACAATATAGATAAACATTATTATTTGACAACTCCAGTGTGTGTCTCCGTTTACCTGCTGTTACTATATGATTTGTGAATATATATAGAGCGACACTCTCACACTCATGATTTGGACCTTTCACAGAAAGTTGTTTACAAAATAGTATTTTTAAAAATGCAAGACACCAAAAAAATATTCATTTCTTTATGGGAGAGAAATTGGTTTGTCAATAAATTAAAATCGGCATTTAAGCAAAATTTGCGATCTTGTTACCCATTTTGACATAGTTCAGTAATAGGGTTGCTTGCTTGTTTTAACAGGGAAACATTTGATAAAATAAAAGGAAACAAAAACTACTTGTATATTATTTACTAGTGTGTGTTGTGTTGCACACCTCAGATGCAGGGTGTCATTTTTGTAATGTTAATGTACTATATCATGAATACTATGTATCTTAGTCTTTTCCTTTGATGTGCCACCTTATGCATGCTCTGTATTAGGATAATAAATCCTCTTCCTCTAGCCTTCCCTTAAGTAAACTGCAAGAAGCATGAGGAACAGATGTCTGGAGAGCTGTAGATTTGGAGCTAGGCCAGTTCGAAACGTTTAGCCTCCCTGTGAGAGCACAGCCTTCTGTCTGCACAGAGCAGTCCTCATCCAAACCCCACAGGCCTCCTGTAACCTGTCAAACTGTACTGATCACAGCAGGGGGGGACTGCAGCTGACAGAGACACTGAGAGAGGAAGAGACAGACGGAGAGTAATGGGCATCAGACTATAAATACATTGAGCTTTCTCAAGAAAAACATCAACTGGTTAAAACGCTACTCAGTCTGGTTCCTTTAACTTTGCACCATTGCCTGCCGTATGTGGTAATAAAATGTACCTTCAGATTCCTTGCGTAAATCTGACTGCACTGACTGCACTGGGCAGCATAGTGGATCATGATGAGCAGGAGTAGTTGATTTATTTTAGTAATAAAGTTGATTATTAATAATTTAATGAATCAATCGGTTTTACTTTTTCTTTGTATATTCTCAGATCCAGAGTGCTTGAGTGACAGATTATTTGAAATGTCAGTTCCTTTTTTTAAAGGCTTCTTTCCTTCTCTCTCTCTCTTCCAGGATTGAGGGGTTTGATCAATCTTGGGAACACATGCTTCATGAACTGTATCGTTCAGGCTCTCACTCATACGCCGCTGCTGAGGGACTTTTTCCTGTCTGACCGACACAAGTGTGAGATGCAGTCCAACTCTTGCCTAGTTTGTGAAATGTCTCAGCTCTTTCAGGAGGTGAGATCTCCACACACACACTGCAGATGTACAGTGTCCTAAAATCATCTTCCATACATGTCAACTCTCTCTCAATCTCTCTCTTCTGAAGTTTTACTCGGGTCACCGCTCTCCTCACATTCCCTTCCGCTTGCTGCACCTCGTGTGGACTCACGCTAGACACCTCGCTGGCTACGAGCAGCAGGACGCACACGAGTTCCTCATTGCTGCTTTGGATGTGCTGCATAGACACTGCAAAGGTACTGCAGCCAATCAGAGGCCACTGCAAATACTTTACTGTAGCCAATCAGAAGCAGCTATACTGACCCTACTGTAGCCAATCAGAGGCTTCTGCTCTGACCATACTACAGCCAGAAAGAGGAAGCTGCACCACAGTAAATTGAACTGTTTGGAACAGTACACTAGCTGTTCTGTAGCTTACTACTTGTAATTATTAATGTACATACTGTCCGTGTAGACATCTGTACACATCTGTTGCAGTATACATATGTCTAAGTAGTACGGTATGGTAGGTAGGGGCGGGATTGTTTAGTGTCTTACATTTGATTCCAATCGCTCTTTGGGCTGCGATTCAGAATCAGTTTGTTTTTAAGGGCTTGTTTTGTCAAATCTGGCAACCCTGTACACGTCCTGTAACTACATTATTCAGTCAATTAGCCTCAAATCCAGAATTTGTTCATTTGCTTTAACAATCAGATATTGTTCACTGAACTTGTTTCTCATGTCTGAAAGTAAAAGGCAGCAATAAAAGCTTGATGTTTGTTGCTAATTGTACATGATGGCTATTTTCTGTTTGGTTGAACTTCAGTTGTGAAGTAAGTTTTATTCATAATGCTTCCCCGTGTTGAGACACAGTGAGTGTGCTCTCTCTAAACTCTTAAAGTTCAGTGTTTTTTGCATTTTAACAACCATTTCCAAAATTGTTTTTTGCAATTCGAGTATCGATTTGAATGGATTTAAGATTGGATCGATTATTCAATGTGAATGGATTATTTCTCTCCCCACTAATGGTGGGTTATGTTTCAGATAAAATGGGAGGTCAATGTGTAGCAGGAAGCATCAAGTCTGGTAGCATCACATGGGCTAATGGTTGCAGCTGTCGTTTAAGACTGAATACTCCCTCTGACAGCCACTGGTCAGACAAATCCATAGTCCCGCCCCCAACATAATACTGTTGGTTGATGCTGTGTTGCCATGTCAGGCTGATAGGGAATGCTTGAACAACAGTTTAAAAACAGACAGAGCAACAGTGCTAACATGAGCTTATGAGCTTTCCTCTGCTTATTATGGTTGAATAAAGGACTATTTGAGTAATACATCAATTACATCACAAATGTCACACCTTTACATCAGGCGTTTATTTACAGAGGAAAACCTGAATGACAGAAATGAGTTAAAGCTTTTAGTTTGACCTTTCACCACACACTTATTTGATTGATAATCTGGTAGTCGAGGCATTTAATGTGTAATATGTAAATCAGAAAAGATGGATTGCATGAATCTGAATGATGTTTGTGTTGTATGTACCAGGTCAGTCTTTAAAGAAACGATCAGCATTTCAGGTGTCTGTAATCTGCAAACCTTTAACTAAATATTAATTCAATTTTAAAGTGTGTCTGTCTGTGTCTGTCTGTCTGTGTTTGTCTGTCTGTCTGAGTGTTTGCTTGAGTCAGGGTCAGAAAGTGGGTGGAGACTTGAGCAAACAGACAGAAAGAGCTTTCGAGGATGTACACAAACAGGAAGTGAGGAGGAGGATATAGATGAAGAGTTTGTGGACACATCTCACTCTAATCCTTCTCTCTCCCTCACTCCTGCAGTGTGAAGCAAAATGGGAGGGGTGTTTCTGCAGCAAACCAAGCTTTGCTTTCTAATCAGACCCCCCCCTCTCTCTCTCTCTCTCTCTCTCTCTCTCTCTCTCTCTCTCTCTCGTATGTTCATATGTTGCTCGCATGTCCACTAAGGAGATGATAATGGGAAAAAAGCCAACAACCCAAACCACTGCAACTGCATCATTGACCAAATCTTCACAGGAGGCCTGCAGTCTGACGTGACCTGCCAAGTGTGCCAGTAAGACCAGCCAGTGTTTGTGTTAAATCTGTTGTCTCTCATGTTCTGCATCTTTAGCCAGAAAATGCGTCTTTGTCCTTGACCGGTCGTCCCCTTCTATGTGTGTGCACTTGTGAGACTGTGTGATTACAGCCACATCACTGCCTACCTTTAAAGGCAACATCCTGAATCAAATGTAACCTCGAAAGTGATCAATTTGGAGCGCTCTGGAACATTGTGTTTCATACCATCAGCATCTGTCATACAAAATACACGAAACACTAGATTTAGCATGTTGCTAAGCTAATGGCGTGATACAGTACAAACAATGACAGAAGTTATGGGTAAAATAATACATTTTTAATAAAATAGATGATTTAATTATAAGGGTAATCAAAAAGTTTAAGTTTTAGATTAATTGTTATTCCACTGACCATTTGGCATTGTGTTATGGGACTGTTATCACCATGAAGCAAAGATGCAGTGCTGCCTTAGAAGTTGACTACAAAGAGTAATCTTAGGAGGCATAATTGTGCTGTTAAGCCTCACATTGAAGCATGCCTGTGATGATCCACTATATGATGCCTATGTAGACAACTCGCAAGGTTTTAGAACAGAGCGAGCGTGTAGGTTTCATGCTACTGTATTAACCCAGTTTAAATGGTGTAAAATGTCGTGACGTGTAAAGATTCAGTTCACTAGAATACAGTAGCCATCTGTGCTTTTAGCACCACCTTGTGGTTAACAGAGGTGTGGCATTCCACACATACCCTCCACTCAGAGTTACATAGTCTAACAAAACCAGCCCGACTATGGGGTTATGGGTCATAACTAACCCAAAACTAGCTCGTGACCATAGCACAAATTCTAAAACTCAAAACATGCCGTCACACATAAAATACACATTTTACATGTACTGTTGTGCATGACACAATTTGATGGTGGAAATCACTGTGTAGTTGTACACAGTAGAGTAAATTATTCCTATACTAGCATTTCAATCAGATATAATTTATGCAATGTCAAACGTTTAAATAAAAAAAGTGCTGCAGTTTAAAAAGCTGCAGCAGCAGTTTAACAGAAGCCCAGTTCTGTGGGAAAACCATGGACCTAACAACACAGTCCCCACAGTTTCTGCTTCCAGCACGTCACTGTTTTCATTCATTATTTGTCTGTTTAGATTTTGCTATAATATTGACAGAAAAGCTCTTTGTGCTATATGTTCATCTGCAGTGGGGTGTCCACAACAATAGACCCATTCTGGGACATCAGTTTGGACCTGCCGGGCTCCTCCACCCCTTTCTGGCCCCTCAGTCCAGGCAGTGATGGCAGTGTGGTGAATGGAGACAGTCACCCCACTGGGGCGACCACACTCACAGATTGCTTACGCAGGTACACGTGCACAAGTCACATCACAGGATGTCCATAATCATAGATCTCACAGTCTGCCACTGACTGAACTCTCTGCAATGCAGGTTCACCCGACCTGAACACTTAGGAAGCAGCGCCAAGATCAAATGCAGCGGTTGCCATAGTTACCAGGAGTCCACTAAGCAGCTGACAATGAAGAGACTTCCTATCGTGGCATGTTTTCACCTGAAAGTAAGTGCTCGTGTGTCTGTAACGGTATATTCAGCTGTGTTGCATTGATGCGCTGAAGGATGTCGTGTTGTTCTGTTAGTTCTTGGCTTGTGCCCACTTAGCCAGGAAGAAAACCTCTGATTAATAATAGAAATGACTTGATTCTCTTTATTTGAGGGGCTGATGGGTCTGAAAGTGATGGCACAGGACACCTGCATGCAACAAACTGTTACTTTAAAAGTCATGTCATGAGGAATCAAGTTTTCTTGTGACGCACAGATCTGATGCCTAGATCAGTTTTGGCATCAATATTGATCTTTAAACCAAATAAAGTTTGGGTGGGGGGGAGCAATCAGGCTCAGGGACTTACTCAAGGACACCTCAGTCGTTTGCTGCCAGCAGTGGGAATCAAACCACAACAGCCCCAACTGCCCCTGAAGTTAATGACATTATACACCATGTAACCATGATCAAATATTTCAATGTTCCAAATAATAATTACAGTCATAACTGTAGACTGAAAGAATTTTGATTGAAAAATATGCAGTTGCTTTTTAGTATTCCAAAATTCAGACACGGTCACAAATACAAATGAGAAAATAGGACAGATTCTACATTTTTCTTCTAAACTGCAGAAGAACTACCGCTTGTATGTCTCAACATGTGCCAAACCTTGTGCTCTCTCTGCTGTGTTAGGAAACATGTTGTTCCAGATTTTCACAGAAGCTGTTATTAAAGTTTGATACTGAACACAACAGTAGATGTGCATGTGTGTGTGTATGACACCAGACACCTGAGCTCAGCCATCAATACTCTTCCTCTTTACACACATGAACAAGAGACCACAAAAACTAAATGAAAGATCTGCTGCTCTGTAGCCTGAAGTACTTCACTTACTCACATGTGTAGTGGTCATAAACAGTTCTGAGGTCTGTACATGCTGTCGAAATACAGAAAACATCATGAAGGCTACATGGGCCTTAAAGTATATAAAAGGGTGTAACATGGGCATTAAAAGCAGTTTCATTTTGACATGAAAACATCACACACCAGCTCAGGAGAAACTCAACATCTTTATGTTGTGTAGCTGTGTAGTAAAGTCACTGTAATTAAAATGAGTTTCTTTAAGCTCTGTCACTCCTCTCCATCTGTTGAATCTCATTCTTTCTGTCATCTCCAGCGGTTTGAGCATTCTGCGAAGCTCCGGCGAAAGATCACCACCTATGTGTCATTCCCTCTTGAGCTGGACATGACGCCCTTCATGGCCTCCAGGTATGACTGTTACTCATTTGTCTTGTGTCCTCATCAGTATCTAATGTTTGTTCTCAATGATGACAGCATCCTCAGTGATCCTCACTGTCTTTCTGACAGAATCATCTTTATTTATCAGTACAGTAAACTCACCGCAGTGCATCTGAAAACTCCTCAACGTCACACAAGGGCAAAAAAAGAGCTTAGCATTGCTGGTGTGTTTATTGTGAGCAACTATCTAAATATAATTCTGGTCTGTTATATAAACTCCATTAGCAGTATGCAGACTCCATCTTTGTGCTGTGTACATGCACAAACTACCTTAATTATTGATGTTGTCTTTGGAATTTACTTGGACATTTGATTGAAAGAGTTTAAAATGTGAAAAATCAAACAGAAAAGGCAGTTTCAAAACCTTCTGTGTATTGTGGAAGACGGCATTTTTGGATGTCATATGCTTACTATCAAAACAAGCTCCCAAAATGTAGCTGTCATACATGTGTAGCTTTCTAGGTTTTGGGACACAACCAGTGTTTGTGGAGCTAGCAGATCGGGTGCAGAAAGTATGAGAGTGACTTAGCAACTTTTGAATGCTAATCCTGCCGCTGTTTTCTTTCTGGCAGTAAAGAGAACAGAATGAATGGACAGTACCAGCAGTCAGTAGATTCATTAAACAATGATAACAAGTAAGTGCGTGTATGCTGCATTGGCTAATAAAAGACTTGTATTCTTTAAAATGTCTTCCATTAGTTCACATTGTATTAGCTTATGTCCTGTTGTATCAATAAGTCTAAATTCAGTCTGAATGCACTGATTTGTCTCTCTCTCCCTCTGTCCTTCTCTGTCTCTCTCTCTCTGTGGCAGGTATTCTCTGTTTGCGGTGGTGAATCATCAGGGCACACTGGAGAGTGGTCATTACACCACGTTTATCCGGCAGCACAAGGATCAGTGGTTTAAATGTGATGACGCCATCATCACTAAGGCCAGCATTAAAGATGTTCTGGACAGTGAGGGGTCAGTCTGCATCCATGCATGCATACATCCATGCATGCATACATCCATGCATACATCCATGCATGCATACATCCATGCATGCATACATCCATGCATGCATACATCCATGCATACATCCATGCATGCATGCATACATACGGTCATTCATTGGTCACTCAAGCTGCAGTTTAGGGTGGGCACTTACAGAAAGGCTAAGTGATGTTGCATTAAACAATGAAAACAATCAAACCGAGTGTCTTCTGCAATGATGCAGCACTTTTCTCAGCCAACTGGTTAGAAACTGATTTCATAACATTTACATGCTTCACTTAACCTTTGCGTTTGTCAGTTCATTTTCTTATCAGAATTTTCTCTGTACAATACAGTACTAACATCAGTTTAGCCAATGGTGTGAGTTTGGACCAAGACTTTAAGTCTGGCTGACCAGTGACTTTCTCCTATTTGTATTTCCAACAGTGTATGTGGTGTTTAATAATTAAACGTTAGCTTAAGAAGTGTGCTTTCTTTTCGTTAAATCATAGATTCATCCATGAAGTGCGAGGCCACTGTAATTTAACAAAACATTACTTGATTTTCTTTTGAAAATATATAACATGAAGTGTACAGTTCGCACAATATAGTTGGTTTTTACATTAATTGGTTTTTTGTTTTTTACAGGTACTTGTTATTTTACCATAAACAGTTCCTAGAATATGAATAACTTCCAAATCCAGACGAGGTGCGAGTGAAAGCTGTGAAGGGAAGATCATATGAGTGACGGAGGGGTGCAAGCAGAAGAAAACACCCAGCCTGACACCTGCTCATCCCACCAGAGCTGAACAGAACACAAGAGGGGAAAACTAAACATGCAGAAACAACTACATCCAAAACAATGACACGGCAAAAGCAATCTGCACTGAGCAGTCGAAACATACTTGATAGACAGAGGAGGAGGAGGAGGCATTAGAGATGAACAGCCCTCCACCTCTTCTCTGTTCTCTTACTACAGACAGAGACAGACTGACATCTCATCCACCTGTTCCTAAAGGAATAGTTTGACCCAAAAATACTAGTCATCATTTCCTCCTGATGTTGTTTCTGATGCTTTGATTTACTTTCTTTTTGTGGAACACAGAATTAATGTATTGAAGGATATTTCCATAAAGTGGTCTGTATGACTTCCGCACATATACTGTACTGTAGCTTTAGTTAAAAAGTGATTCACTGATAAACACATGGGTTGTTAACTGTTATCAGACTGATTTTGTGAATCGAATCAATCATTTTAAAGGAATGAGTGCTTCACAATTTGTAAAAGGCGTTGAAACCGTTACATCCCTCATGAACTTTCAGAAGATTATCAGTGAATGACGACACGCAGAGATTGCATGGCTGTAAAAAACGGAGATTTTAACATGCTTGAGTTGCATGGAGCGCTGTTCTGTTGTTTGACAGCCTCTTCAGAATGTGGATAAACAGGCGGGATTTTCTTTCAAGTGTTTTGGGTTCCACAGAAGAAAGTTGTGAGTTTGAAACAATATGATGAGGTAAATAATGACAGTTTCTGTTCTGGGTCCACTATACCTTTAACTTCACAATCTCATTTTCCCTGTTGTTTTTCTCTTCTTCAGTTGTCACAAAAAATATAAAACATTTATGTATTTCACAGCCCTGTTTTTTCACCCTTAGATGTTTCAAGAAGTATATGAGGGAAAATATTCCTTTATTTCTTTGTATGCATTATTGATGTACTGAATGCAAAAGAAAGAAAAGAGGTATTATGAAATTTAATGTAATCTTATATTGTTGTTTGTTAGTTGAGTTTGGAAATACTGTCAGTGTCCAGAACTTTTTTTCTGTTTTTTTTTTCTTTTTAAAAGACTGTGTTCAAATCTCTAGCTGCCCTCATCTTTTCAGTTTGTATTTTTTTTTTGGTTGGGGGTTAAAATGTATCTCACACACACATATATATAAATATATTTTTTATAAGTCATTCATTTTCTGTTTACATGTGTTGATGCCCATGACCCTGTTCACTTCTCTTGTGTGTGCTGGAGGTCCTCATCATGAGTGGAAAGCGGGGCTTTCTGTGAGCACTGTAGCTTTTGGTACATCGTCGTTTTTGTGGGTTACACATGAGAGTTGCAGATATGTTGCTACAGGTTCAGTTGTGAAGGCTTGTGTCACGTTCCAGATACATTGTGAATGAAGAGTTTTTCTGTTCATATGACGCCTCTTGCCATCATGGCTCGATTCAGCAGTGTTGTGCTCAGCCACACGTGCTCCAGTTGTGCGTTTGTGTGCGTGAGCGTGTGGGTGCGCATGTGTGCATATCTGTACACACCTGTGTATATGTGCACTACCTGAGTGAGTGTGTGTACGCATGCAGGTATGTGTGCACCTGTGTGTTGGTGTTGTTTGTGTGTGTGTGTGTGTGTGTGTGTGTACTGAATCAGTACTCAAACTTGGCATGCTGTTTAAACTGGATGCTAAAAGACTGGGGAGGATTTTATAAATGTTAATTATGTATCTATGTAGAGTATGTATGTATGTATGTAAAACAAATCAAACAAAGTCAAAAATCAAAGTGCTGTGGTGTTTTTGTTCTAGAACTTCTCTTGAGTTCTGCACACATTTCAGTTTGACACGCATTTTTTTCTGCATTTTTTAAAAGAGTGGGTTCTATTTCTCTTTGTATGCCTTTCTGTTTCTGTTTTTAATCTTTTTTTTATAAACAGAGGTTCCAGGTTCGAGTTGGTAATATTTGGGTTACAGGAACAGGCAGCACAAAGAGAAGTAAATTCTGATTTCGGAAATTTTTCCCCTTTAAACCTTTAAAATGTATTTTTGCCATAGAATGAGATCAACTGTAAGCTCTGTGGCTTTAGTCTCAAGTCGATGTGATTTCAACTTTATTGAAAAGCAGAATTGTGTAAAAGGTCATTTAATATAACATAACACTCCAGTTAATCAATTTAAAAGGTCAACAGTAACGCCTCACTCATGTAAACAGTTAATAATGACGTGTGTCAGAAACTGACCTAAAACACACAGTAGTTTAAAAAATAATTTGCAAGGCTTCATAAGCAGTTAATTTCCATAATAAACACATAAATTGCACAATTGTACATGCACTGCACAGGATTAGGGGAAGAACATACCAGAATCAAGGTGATTAAAACATTGGCTGTCAGTGTTGCGCTTTAGTGAATAAACATTTATTAAAACTAAATAAAATTTCAGTTTCCATAGGAATAATTATAGAAAACGTGCAGTACACGTGTGATATTATGACCGACCAGTTTGTTAGTAGAAAATCAAATATCATATGCACACTTTCTTGTCACAAATGCTTGAATGGCTAATGTTAGTTTTCACATGCTTGTTTGAGTGGGTGAGCATATAATCCTGAAGGATCTTGTCTTGTCATAATGTGCATTAGCGGGATGATTGACCAGTCCGTTGTCATGGTGATGGTTGTAATGTGCATTAGCAGGATGATTGACCAGCCCGTTGTCATGGTGATGGTTGTTCTGATCAGCGTAGCTGGAGTTCTGAGGTCCAGCCTGTTGATAAATGGTGTGTGGCGCCCTCGTGTGGTCAGAGAAGCAGTAAACACAGGTTTCTGTTGCTTTGGGGCGGTCCTGGTTCACGTTGCCCTCCTGAGACACATCATCTGCCCGAGCCATCAGTGAATCTTTAACCAACATCAGAATTTATTGCCCTAATGTTGTTGTTGGTACAGTGGTGATATTACAGTTGTACGTTAAAATAGCATAAATACAGTTAAAGTAGGACACGTGATTTGTATTTCCCTCTTTATTTTAACGTGTTATGAAGAACTTCTGTTATTTTAAATGATATTGTAAAATCCACTTTGCATTATATTTTAAAACAACTGAAATATTATTAACTTAATCTGTATTTATCTTCTAGTGGAAAACACATTGAACAACTGAAAATATTAATATATAATATTAATATTAATTCCATTATTTCAGTGGCTGAAATGTTCTAGGCTGATTAAAGGTTGATAAACAGTATGTTATTATTCACCTTCAGATGATTGTCCGAGTTTATTTGTCCGCTGGTTCTTGCCGTCCTTCGCCTCTTGGTGGCCCTTTGCTCTCTTCAGCAGCACCAGAATGGCTGCAGTCAGTGTGCACATGAGCACTGCGATACACAGACCCAGCAGAGAATACAGCAGCACCTCCGAGTCCAGCTCTGCCCGGGCGCCCGGACGCCCCCTGCTGGTGATCAGCTGCACTGCAGTCACACCATTAGGCCTCTGCGTCATGGCCGCCGCATTTGTGCCTGCATGACAAATGCGTTACAGTGCCCACGATTACAGTAAGTTTCTGAACTATGAGCAGTTAAAATGATAAAGGAAATAAAAGAAATTTGCAATTATTCCAGTAATTTGACGACATTGTAATGTATAACAGTTTTGACTCTGTTTTATGAGTATGTACAAACCAGGTGTGGCTGTAAGCGTGTATCAAGTGTACTACCATGACGCATCACATGATCTGATACCTGGTGTCACATTTATTATGTAATGCTTAATTGGGAACAACAGGACATGCAGTATAATGGCTGTATGGCAATCTAAAAATCCCAGATGGGCCCCAACGAGTGGTCTGATTTTGATGTGATCAGTGATTTGAATATTGATGTGATATAATTTGAATATTACTTGAATAATTAATGATTAGTGTATCTGCTCTCCATCTGCCTGTTTGCTGTGTCTGTCTGCTAGTGTGCTTCTCTTACACGTCATCATGTGTGTTTACAGTCGTGCTGTATGTGATTTACTTACTCTTGCAGACATGTGAGCAGGCTGAAGGGTGACTGCCACACAGCTCTGAGCACCTTAGACACTTCTTCAGCAGTGTGTCATAGAACTGACCAGACACTGCTTTACATCTCCAGGCCACTGACGGTACAACATCAAAGATCCTTAAAGCTGTGCATTTCAAACTGTGTATGTATGCAGTTATTTTCACTAAGCACCTTATGATAAATAATGGGCCTCATTATATGAAGACCAACTTTATTATGAAATTAAGGTCTTGGCTCCGACATTGAACAAGTAATTGACTGACAGCTATGCGCTTCATGCGTATTGTCACTTAAACCTGCAATATTCATGTACATATTTCATTATAGTAATGCTGGGGAATAGGCAGCTACAGCCAGTTTGCTTTGTAACTTACTGCAGTATTCTGAGCAGCGTGTGAGAATCACAGCATCATGACAGACCACGGTACACGACACGCATTCTCGCAGCAGACGATCCAAGTACTTCCCCTCTGGACAACTTTGTGCCATTCTTTAACCCAGACAAACACCTGCATGTGCCATTAACACATTCGTCAATCTAATTAGGTACAGTTTAGTGTAGCTTGGTGACTTAGGGCTTAAATATATTAGCATTTCTGTCATGAATGCTAATGATTTCTGTCAATCATTAGCATTCTGCTAATAAAATGTGTAGCCAGTAGTTTTAAAATGTTTTAAAGAAAAAGTGAAAGAGCTAAAACCCGACATGAACTCCCTGACTAACAATCACACTGGAACAAAGCTACAGATATGAACATTCTTATTGTTTAATAAGTATAATTAATTTAATACGTTAATACTCTAACATTTTATAAGTATTACCTTCAAAATAAAGTGTTTTAGTTTTCATGTAATGTTTTATAATGCCACATGGTTAGTGTTGTTAACATCACACAGACAGGCTAATCTTAAAATGAATTTTATCTTAAAATATAATTTTTAGTTTACAGCAATTATGTGTTTACAGATATTATTTAAACATGAACATACATAAACATTTTGTAAAGTAGCACCAAACGATTTGTAAAATAACTATCTTATATCTACTGTAATTGTTTCAGTATACTATATAAATGTTACTGTAAACATTTCATTGATTTCAAACATAAGCCTCCACAGGATAAAAACGTATATCACGCGCCAGTTTTAAGATTTAGTTTCTTTGAAACGAACTGCTCTAATAGCATTAATGAGCACTCACCGTGGCTGAGAATGCAGACTCTGGGTGGTTTAGGTTTCTGTGTGTGTGTGTGTTCCATTTGTACTGGCTGATGATTTGAATACAACCACTCGAGAGTCTCATGAGACCATCCTGCTGGTACTGCGCTGATATGTAGATGACATTTTAGTAAGATTTTGATTCCTGATGCCGCAGCTTATTAAAGAATTCAGAATTCAGAACATACAAATCCAAAACCTTTTGAAACAGAGAAGCACACGTTGTGCATTATATGATTACCATACCAAATTTATATATATATATAAACATCAAATTGTTGTATTTTCTTGAGTGCTCTGTGTCATGAACAGCCATTTAATGTACTTAAGACAAGACACAAGGAAACCGACATTGTGCTTCGTATCCTCAAAGGTTTTCTTTTATGTGTGCACTCAAAGAAATGTCCATGTTTCAAAATGTCAAAGACACCTTTCAACAAATCATCTTCCAGTCAAGTATCTTAATTCTGTAAGATGAAATAAATGACTGGAGAAACTATAGGGGAATTACTGATGTTAATGTGTGCAGATGAGTCAGGTTTTAAACGAAGAGCCTCCAGAGACACAGGTCATGTTTCATGTTTAGTCTGTTCTCCATAGATTAATATTTACAGTGATTAAACTCACTGATGTTTACAGCTGGTACAATAAACTCTTACACTTACTACTACCATTATTACTTTATAAGAGCCAGAAATTAACACAGTTGTGGGAATAGCATGAGTCATCTAGTTTTGTCAACCCTGAAACTTAACACATACACATTTAAACACATCCTTGCACCTGCAGGCATTTTAAATAGACCTTAAGTAGACAGAGCGCACACGGCTGTTTCATAGACTGCCTACAGAAACCTATTAAAATAGTCAACAGGAAGGAGTGGAGTGAGACTGGGAGAGCATGACACGGCAGTCAGAGCGCTGCCTGTCACTGAGGTTCTCTGGAGCAGTGAAGCTGAACATAAGAGACAGATGGTGACTCGAGGCAGGAAGAGCAAACTCAATATTCCACACCTGTTGACTCAAACCTCATTTAATATACATGGTGAATTAATTAATGTCTTTTGTTTCACTGGGTCAGACTAAGAGAAAAACAGAGCATGTAGACTGTTATTTGTCATCAGGTTTTTATCATGCCACAGTGATCTGATATTACAGATGTTTGTCATTGATGACAAATATTATTAATGATAAATATCTTTAACAACAAATCTACATTACATTTAAAACTGTTTTATAATTGTAGGTTTTTTGGTCATTTTGGTTTTACTCTGTTCGTTAATACTTTAAGTATTAAAGTATTAAGTATGTTAGTTTGAACTGGAAAGTTTAGGTTAATGTTTTTTGAAGGTTGGTGATCATTTCTTCAGGGACAACAGCACTACAAACTATAAAGTATGCACTGGAAATGATAAATATATGTACATGAATATGATATTCCAGATGCAATATATTCTAGACAGCTTGTTTGCCTTTGAACACTGATCACTTTGCTCACTGACTTTGTTTACAGGCAGAAAATGAAGCTTTATTCACAGATTGACCTTTATTTGTTTGGTTAATAAATGTAATGCATTTTATATTTGTCAATAACAACACTGATAAAGTTTGGCTGATACTTGTTCACGTTTCTCCACAACTGACAGAAATTACAAATCAGAAACCATATACAAGCCAAAACATACAGAACTATCCAACACAGATCCTAATACAGGTCAAACGCAGCCCCATCTCCAAACATATGTTCAACACAGAACCCAAACTAGACAGCAGAGGGAGATATTTTGCAGCACTTGATGTTTTCTGTGTTTTCTCATGTCAGACAGTTTTCTACTATGTTTTATGAGCAGTCAAAGAGTGCAACAAATTATGTATGAGATTTACATTTTTTTTACACTGGTGTTTGGAAATTTAAGAACATAAGTGTTTACATGCAACTTCATATTAATGAGTATTGTTTACATAAAATATACCTTACAAATAACACAATATTACCACGAGTTATTTTGGTTAAATGTTGTCTTTGTAAAGTTTAATTAAAACACAGTTTGTCCACAAATAACCTAACAACAATAGTGTTGGAAGAATCATTTAATTTGACCTGAGGGTTATTCTGCTTGGATGCTTTCAAATAAATTGGGTCTTGAAATAACTTATTACTGGGAAAAATCTGAGCTGAGGCACTGCAGCCATCAGGGAAATGACAGGCGCTCATTTCCACCTCAGGCCAGCCTGACATTAAAGTCACAATGAGGTACACAACATCTTAAAATGACTCCAGTCACCCCTCACACACACATGCACACTAAGGGTACACAAGTACACAATACACAATCATCATTGTGTGCATTTCTTAAGGTCTCCACACACGAGTGTAGTATCTTGAGGAATGAAAGGAACTGTTGCAGAGGGAAACACACACTACTGTACATGCACATCTAACAGGTTGGTGATGTGACATGAGAAGAGTTGTTCACTCCCACTCTATACTGTTTGTCTCTTAAAGGCACGTTGAACCTAAATAATGAAGATTCAAATTTAAGGTTTCTAAAGGTGCTTGTCTCAAACCTAGAGAAGAACCGCTTCCACTAAACTTTCAGCCATCAACTCACTCATCACAGGCTTCATAACAGCCTTTTACCAGGGGCTGTATTGTAGCCCACAGATTAGACGTTTAACAGAGAAATAAGCCTGAATAATTGTTTTAGCCCCTTACCAAAATGACTTGCAAAATGTCCTTCACGGCATCTGCATGGACACATTTTGTAGCTGTGTGAATGACAAATCTTTGACATTAGTGTTTTATACACAATCACTGGATATTATGAGCTGATCGTACATTCAGATTGTTATGCAGTTTGATTGTTAAAGCTCTATGAAGGAAAACTGTTTTCTCTGACCTCTCATTCTGTGTCTTTATAAATGCTTAAGGCACTTTCAGTGTCATGTTATCAGCTTCTTCATAAGAGTTCATTATTTTTCATGGCTTCCAAATAATGAAAATGTGTATGTGTTCAGTGTAGCTTAGATGGTTTGGTTTTGTGACAGAATCTATTGATCATGATGATGCATAAAGGCTGTGGGTCTTGTGTTTCATAATGAGGTATTTTTAACATTTTGACAAGAATTTTAGTCTAGTTTCAGAAAGTTTCCTCAGAATAATTCAGTGAATGCCCTCCTGAATCTGTCCTCATTCAACATCACTTCTATCAGCTGAGCTGAGGTGTTTGTTTGACAGCAGGAAGTTTGCGTGTGTGTGTCACTGGCTGGCAGGTGACTGTTAATTGGCTGTTAATGACTTCATCTAGTAACGCCTTTGGCAATGACCAAATACAGCTTGATACATTTAAACAATCCAATAGTACATAATGAAAATTTCAGAAAACACAAAATAATAATCATCATTGCTCTGCTGTGAAACCTGCTTAGCTGTCTTGCTGTCCTGCCTAGGCAGCTGCCTTTTGAGACAGCCTACTAAATAATACCTCATAAACAACTAATGTGAAACACTTTTCAAAACAGCAACTCTGTGTGCCACAGAAATTGTGTCCTCAACTCTCAATGAATTCCTACAGATCTGAGTGATGTTATCATTTTGCTGTGCTACCAACATAATGGAGAGCCTATACAAATACTGGTAAAATTGTCTTTTTTCAGTTACATTTATTCAACAGTTCATCAATACTTTTCAGTGCTGAATGGAATATATTTCTGACCATTTCTCCTGATTCATCTTCCATCGCCTTTTCTGTGAAGGACACTTTTGCTTCAGAAGTTTTCTTCAGAATTCATCCAGAAGGTTGTGAATGGAGGCACATCGTTTGGAACATGAGAGCACATCTTTGATGTCTCAGAATTTTGTCTAGGCAGCAGGTTTTGTAGCAGAGCTCATCTCTGTTCACTACATTCCCTCTCTATTAAACCATGTAAGTGTTCTTTACCAAAAACAAATAACTTCACTGGGAATCAAAGGCAGAATATCATGAGGGACTGTTAAACATAAACAGAAATAACAGATTCCAACCACATTGGTAAGATATTATCAACAACAACAAATAAATAAACAACGTAACTAACTAGATCTGATTTCTTTTCAGAAATGTGGTATATTTTTATAATTGAACGTTTTATATTCGGTAATGTTTTCAGTTAATTCTGTGTTTATTGTTACATAAAGGCCTTGAGAACGTTTTTCATAATTGGCCCTGTGGTTCAGCAGAAAGCGTGAGAGAGACAGACACAATGAACTCACATTAGCAGTGTACTCTAGCTCTAAACTTTAAAGACCATTTTGGTGCTGTAGGGAACAAAACAAACAACACGACAGCTTGTTTCAGACAGTGACACCAAGTCAAACAACTACAGATATTTACAGTAAATCACATGCCTAACATTCTCACAACTCATCATCGCTTAAATACAGCAGAACTGTCAGACTGAGCTCTTCAGATAGATCTCTGTTGTTACCAAGTAAATGCTTCAAAATGGCTGTGTAGGACACACCGAAAAAACGTGCTTCATAAGAAGTCCAGTGAGTAGTACAGTATATTACGTTAATAACTTAAGGTAAGCAAAGTTGTATCATTGATTGTAAATACTAAATCTCTAAAGCACACAGATATATTTCCATATAGAATGTGAGAGTTTCTTATAGCAGGTAGGCAAACACTCTTTTAGAGGCTGAATTTTATTTAACATTTCTGAAGCACATCTCAGCAGTAACTTATAGGCCAACATCTCCCAAAGTAGCAAACCATCCTCAGATGCTGGTCTGAAGATCTCCATTGAGCAGTGCAGCATTGTGAGCCGTTTCTGTCATGATGTCGTTGACCATACGTGTTCGGTCCTGTCGACTGTCACTGCGCTCGATCTCATCCAAACCACTGACTCGTTTAAGACACAGGACATTCTGGAAACTCTTCTTAAAGTTGTCCGACAGGAAGGCGTAGAGGATTGGATTGGCGCAGCTGTTAGCGTAACCCAAAACGACCACAAAGTCAAAAGTGCTCTTCAGCACAGGTGTGGACGGTACGGTTCCGGTCACAGAGGTGACGTTGAATACATAGAAGGGTAACCAGCAAAGCACAAACACAACCACCACAATCGACACCATCCGGGTGACTTTGCGCTCGGACCGCTTCCTTTTGGTGGAACCTACCCGCATGCCAGAAGACTTCACCTTAATGACAATGAGTAGGTAACACAGGGAAATGACTATTAGCGGCAGGAAAAAGCCCAAGAAAAATGTATAGAAGATGAAAGCAGTGTAATATGTGTTCTGCGGTTCTGGCCACAACATGGTACATGTCCGTGCCTCGTTCCTCTTCGTGTTCACACCGCTGTAGATCATAATGGGCAGGTTGACCAGCAGAGACACGCCCCACATGGCCAGACTGATGAACTTGGCCACACGTGGCTTTCGCCATTTGGTGGATTTTATTGGATGCACCACGGCCAGATAGCGATCAATGCTCATGACTGTTAGAAAGAATATGCTGGTGAACTGGTTCATTGAGTCCACAGTTAGGACAACGCGGCAGATAGCAGCCCCAAAGGGCCAGTGGAGCAGTGCTAACTGAATAGCAATGAAGGGCAAGCTCAGCATGCACAGTACATCTGCTACTGCCAGATTCAGAATATATATGTTAGTGACAGTCTTCATCTTAGCATAGCGCAGGATAACGTAAATGACCAGGGCATTGCCACAGAGCCCCACTGCACACACTACAAAGTAGACAAATGTGATGACTACTGAACTGGTTCTGTCAAAGCCAGAGTGTGGACCATTTTCAGGGTACATTTCCAGACCAAAGTCAGACTCGTTCCCTGGGAAGAAACTGTTATTGAGAGGCTCAGGGAGGGAGAAATTGGAAATGGGCAAAAACGTCAATGTCTCCATTTTGGCAGTTTATTTACTGAGAAAAGGCTTCTGAAGATGAAGTCCACAGAGCTTCTGAAGATGAAGTCCACAGAGCTTCTGAAGATGAAGTCCACAGAGCTTCTGAAGATGAAGTCCACAGAGCTTCTGAAGATGACGTCCACAGAGCTTCTGAAGATGACAGCCACAGAGCTTCTGAAGATGACGTCCACAGAGCTTCTGAAAATAAAGTCCAGAGAGCTTCTGAGAATAAAGTCCAGAGAGCTTCTGAAGATAAAGTCCAGAGAGCTTCTGAAGATGAAGTCCACAGAGCTTATGAAGATGAAGTCCACAGAGCTTCTGAAGATGAAGTCCACAGTTTAAGATGAAACCTGTGTGTGTTTATTAAAAAAAAAGAGTTAACAACCAATTCTATAATTCAGAGGTACTAATTTTGATGATGCCACATCTAGATTTGTTGTCTGTCTTTAAAAAACAGCACTCGAAATGCTTTCACACCTTCGTATTGGATGTACTTCCTGTTCTGTTTATGACAGTGGCTGTTTTTCTAAATAAAAAACAAGAATTGTATATTATATCTGAAAATTTAAATCTGCATAAATGGGCCACAGTTGTCCTGACGCATTAGCCATTAAATTCTTTATACTCATGGTTACGACTTAATATTGATCCAAAGCCACGCTTTACACTTGCCCTGCATGTAGGGTCATGCACTGGATTGTCAATAGTGATACTGGTTTGATCTGCAAGTTTGGACTTTAGTCTAGGTTTTACAACCCATTGACTTTTGCCCCAGCAAATATTGGTTTAATTGATCTTCATTAAGCAAGTACTATGAATGTTTGATAAAGCAGGATGACAAATGAAACTCAGTTTTGCTCTGTTGCTCTGAGATCTGTGTCTGAAATGAATTTACTGATGTGAATGCGAAGCAGTCTACTGCGTTTAGATCATCCAAACCGTGATCATCCAAATCGTGTCTCCATCCCACACAACCTTCATTGCATTATGAGCCGTGAGAGAGCATCTCTACAGAGAAGCAGCGGAGCTAAATCCAGACACTAAAGTTTCACACTTCCAAAGATTCATCGATCGGATTAGAACAATTTCACTAAACACATTTAACAGCCTCCAATGAGTCGGAAAATAGACATTCGTATTTTAAATCAAGCAGAAGTCATTATTTACACGTATCGTGCAGTGCACTCATCCACATTGGCATACGCCTGTAAGAGTTATAGGCTTGTTTTATCATTTTTACAATAATATCAGAAAAGCAACAATCAGAAAGTGAACACTATTATAAAAACATCACATACCACTGCTCCAACTGTTTTGGTGAAACAATTGTTTTGTAAATACTAGCCTTTAGTTTTCTGTTGCGTTCTATTTTTAATAAAAAAGGAAAAATATGTTGACAGTTAGTTGACAAGTCATCATGTATCTTTTGTATGTTGTAAAACGCAAGTTTAAAGCATGCACTGATGTAGATTATTTTGTCTTACCGCTCAGATTTACCTGTCGTGCGGGAACATCGCTGGATTGTGACCGCCGAGCATCACAGCACGAGCGTCAAACTGACTGCGCGTGTGAGATCCAGCGCGCGCGTCTCTGCGTCAGGACCCTCACATCATTAAACACAATCTCTCATCATCAGTCCTGAAGAAACTGTGACGTCGTGAGAACGCATGAAAGCTCACACTAAACCTGAGAAACTTCAAGATATACAAAAACGCAGTTAGAAGGCAGCAGTTAAATTCCTTCAGTATGTTGAGTCAGAGAGATGTCAGTCTGACTGCACGCGCGCGCGCGCGGGTGACCGCTGCAGCTTCCCGCTCCGCGTGCAGGTGGAGCTGCTGAACCGCCGAGCGCGCGCCCTGCGCTGCATATATAATGTAAGTAATGTAAGCGATGTGAAAGGCTGCAGTCTGATGTTTCTGCTGTGTGGTCTTCAGAAGAGTAAGAGGACGTGGCAGAGGTCAACATCATTATTTATATTAACCCCCCCACAGATGTTCAATATTAGACTGAATGAAAATAAACATACGTGGGAATAAACTCAGAGACAAGGGTCACTTCATAAAGAATTTTACTTGCTCTTCTGAAATGAAAACATAATGTAGTGGAACTTTTTGAATCGTTCTGCAACTTTCTGACATCACAAGAAAACAAGAAGGTGGCTTGCAAATGGGTGATCAGAAACTTCAAGCCTAGTCACAGTGAGGTAACAAGAAGACAGACGGAAAGATTAGGCTCTGTTCACATCACCAGCGTCTTGTGACCTGCTCTTGTTTATTTCTATAAGAGCTGGCAGCGCAACAAACAACGATAGTTGGAGAGAGAATGGCCATGTTCAGTTTTGTAGCAGTGGATACCGACATGATTAAAGTGAAGCTCATGTGATCCATCTTCTGCAGTGGATTGTTAGCTAGATGGACAAGTACATTTCTGGTGAGCAATTTATCAGCTTTAGATGTCATAGAGTGTGAGAACCCAAACAGCCTTCATTTGTGCTCACGGCATAAACATGCATAGATTCTCATTCATCTTTTATATACAATTCATTTATTTTCAACCTTTTGCCTCCAGAATGTTGTTCATTTATTTTCAACCTTTTGCCTCCACAAAACCTGAGGTTGGTGACAGAATCATCTGCTTAAAATAAACTGAAAACTGGAGTCCCGAAGAGACAGCACAAGTGAACACACCAGTGGGCCTTCACCTCTGACAGCACTTAGTCAACAGAGGAACTGAGAATATACGATGTTAAAGGTCAGTAGCTGATAAGCCACGAAAATCCTTGATGGAAGGTAAACTGTGACAGAGACAATAAACAGACTCAACTTTAAAAAAGAGAGGAAATAAATTTAAATGATAAATGATTTAACAGAACTATTTATGGAAAAGGAAAGATGTAATTTTCTCCATGTGAACGTTTCTCTTAAAAATATACAAATGAGCAGTTTTAAATAGCATTTCCCACAGTATAACTCCTCCTGTGCTTAAAAAATAACCTAAAATAAAACGTTGAAAAGAAGATTACAGTTTCAATGTGATTCATTTCCAAGAGAAGCAGTGCAGGGTCATTTTAAGATATAATAAGGGCAGATGAGCCGCCATTGAGAAATAACCATATTTGTTCATGTGTAAACCAAAACGTTTCAATGAGTCGCAGTGACAAAAAGAACATGATGTCATGGCAAACAGAGACATTTATGCACTAGGAATTGAAGAACTGTGAGGACACCAGGGGCTCCTGAGATACGGGCCTGGTTCATCTGCAACACAGGCATCAACAGGCATAAAAATGGAGCAAAGTAGCTTTCCAAACATTTTTCAAACCGAAAACTTAGAATATTTCAAATATATATACTGTCCACCTGTGCAGGGTGTTTCCCCTCCTCAGCCTATGACACAATAGGCTCCAGTACTCCCCGCGACACCAACAGAGAAATGTGATAGAAAGACTGGATGGAAATATGTATTACAGAATATTCCATGACAGATGAATGCAACATGAATTATTATAATTTTCCATAATTTATCTTTAAATGACAGCTTAGCTTATTCTAATGCTCTGCTTCTGTCGGCAGTTTGAAGCATCATTGTCTACTATTCATTCTATTTCAGATACATGACAAACCTATATATTATACTCCGAACTTGACACCCAGGGGCCCAATTAAAAACGTTCTCAGTTTTGAAGCACTGTTATAGATACTGTTGATACATAATAAAAGTCAGACAGGGAAGTTAGGAGTTGTTAAGGATGTTTTCTAAGGCTTAAAGCTAAAGGCTGCTCTAAGGTTGTGAGACCATGACTGAAACTCTGGGTCATAATTGATATACACTATAAGTGATGGCTAAACCGGAGGAGATGTTTAAAATTGATTATTTAAAAAGGTTATAAAAGGTTTAAAAAGGATGTTGTTGTAGCCACTTGTTTATTTAAGAAGGGTTCTGGTAGACTGATTATTAAGGCAGTAGTGTTCCTGTAGCTCAGCTGGTAGAGTATTGTGTTAGCAGGGCAAAGGTTGTGGGTTTGATACCCAGGGGAGCACATGTACTGACAAAATATCCCAGAAAGCAAGACTATGAATTAAAGTATACTTCGTTCGTTTAAACATGCACTTGATTTTTAATGCATCTGTAATAAAATACAGTCCACATGAGCCATTTTAAAGAAGCCATTCAACCCCCAGAGTACAGTTTTTCCTCCTGTGTTGTTGTATGTCTATTTGAAACAGTAAGTTGAGATATATAGAAAACATCAGCGGGTCTATCCGTTTTTATAAAACCTTAGTTTCTGTCACAGTAATGAGCTGTGTTTTGCTGCTTGCTATTGCTAGTAGATGTAAAAATGAGGGACATTCTCATTCTTGACAGCATGCTATTAGTCAGAGGTGTACAGTAGCTTAGGACGGGCATACACGTTTATTTTTAGTCAGGCCGATTTTCAGCTTTGTCGTTCGTCGTGCAGTATACAGGGGGAACCGAGCGGCAATTAATCTCTCCCGACCGGCAACCAGAGGGTCGGAGGAACTTTTTGAAACGTCTGAAGTTTTGGTCTCCCGTGGTGATGATACCGCACAGTTGAAGCAGAGCTACGAACCGAGTGGCCCAAACGCAGTGCTGCGCATGCGCGGAAACATACGAAACCATGGCGACACGACGTGTTAATGTCACACGTGTAGTGTGAACGCTGAAGTCGCAGCTCGGCAATCGGACCGTATAGTGTGCGCACATGAATCGCTTTGGCTTTACATCGCATGCGATTTAATCGTACAGTGTGAGTTGGTACCTTGCTGAAACCGCATAGCAGTCGCACAATGTATGGTCGGCTTTAGTGATGACCCTCACAAAATTAAGTTAGATTTCAGTGTTACTCCTTATAATGTAAACAGCTATCTCCCCTATTGTATAGTCTTATTTAATGTTTATTGTTGGACTTTGGTCAGAGTAAGAAAGCCCCAAGAGATGGTATTGTAACTCTTTAGTCTTCTGGTACATTTTCTGTATGAGGGCTTTTGCTGTCTGTGTTGTACCTTAATTGATGTGCATCTGGTTTATGTTAGAGGTACAAATTCTGGTTGTCATCCAGCTGCATGGAATTATGGGATACTATTTCTCTAGATAGGCACATGGAAATGATGCTTTGCATGTAAATGATAAATCTGTCTGTCTGACTGGCTGTCCGTCTGACTGGCTGACTCTCTGACTGTCTGGCTGTCTCACTGTGTGCTTGAACCCTTATTCCTAGATTCTCCTTTTACTATGAACAGTAAAAAGGAAAGGCATGTTATAGGCTTGCAGTGCTCTATAAAGGTGCTGTGCAAACAACACATTTACAGGATTTTGAATGTAGGCAGATGTGGGAGAAACAGCAGTTGTGCTTCAGTTCTCTGCTGAACATTTTCAAACCCTGTCTAGATATTATTACCAACCTGAGTCAAACTTCATGTAGATAATAGATTCGTTTTTCCTTGTCAAACCCACAGCAGGTCCTACAGCAAAACTGAAACTGCTGAGATTGAGGCAAATGTTTGTTTTTCTTGTCTAGTCTCAAATGTATTTCTTTGACTACTTCTGAAAACCTTTGGTAAAATGTGCTAAGAGTTTTATAAATGTTTAAACACTCTTCCTCGCTTGAACAAAGAGAATTACACTAGTCACCAAATTCACATTTTAATGTTGATGAATGATAATAATTTACATGTATACAGTTTAGAAACAAAGTATGATTATTTGCAAATATCCTAGACATGCAATAGAGTAAAATATCAGTGCTGATATGCAGTAAATCCGATATGTAACATATTGTAATACATTGAAAACAAAGTTAAGCATTCGCTCATAATCAAATTATTTTGTACAAAATCTGTAAAAATATTTGCATAACAAATGGCAATAAACTGATTAAAAATATATATTACCCTGTGTAGATAATTTTCAGTAATTTTATAGACATGACTATTAAAATCATGGCAATGTTGACTGTTGCCATCCAATTCATCTACTGTTTTTAAACAAATCTCTCATGTGTCATGTGGCAACTGTCACACAAGAATCCCATCTCACATAATTCAGGCCAACTGGTTGCCATGACAACCATGACATCATCCAAAAAAATCCACAATCAATTTGAAAGCACTTTGGGGGGGGGGTGCAGACATTGCATAATCACTCTTGCAACATAGCCCTTCCTTTGCATAGACACAGAGTAAACTCTCACGCACTAAGTCAACTTTGCTTTTGTGATATTGCTGTCATGAAAACGTTGCGCCAGTGTGAGTTATCAGTCTGCAGTCTTTTTTCTTTACTGCTTAGTAGCAAAATCAATCTCAAGGCAGTACTTTGAAGTGCCCTACAAAAATAAGATGTTAGGTAGAGGCTCTGGAAGCAGGAATTTTCTGTTTACAATAATGTGGGAATACACAAGCATTGAACGTGATCTCAAACAATCTCGGTGGGAAACATCCTAAGCTAACACGCTTGCGTCTTGTATGTTAGTGTCATGCAAGACATAGCCCTCAGTGTCTCTGTCACAATGTGTGGGGGAGCTTTTGTGGGGGCAGAGTAGGGTGTGAAAATGTCTTCGGAATGTTTCTGACAGACATGCGTACAGTATGGGATTAGCACAGCTCCATGAGTAGGACAGTAGCACCACAAACTCAAAGCCACGGGTGAAATTTAGTACCAGATCAGTTTGGTTCAGAGAGCAAAAATTGAAGACGTAGAATGGCAGCCAGCATATGCCAAATACCACCATAACTGCCACAACCATCTTGGTTATCTGTTTCTCCAGCCTATGGCTCTCCAGAGAGGAGGAAGTTCCACCCTGCTGCCTGCTGGCCTTTCTCAGAGTCACCACCAGTGCTGTGTAAAACACAATCATCACGGTGAAGGGCAGAGCAAAGCCCAGTATAAATGTGTAGATGAGAAAGGTCAACCACCATGTGTCAGAGGCCACATGGGGGTCTATAGTGCACAGACCATAGTGGGCTGAAAAGTGAAAAGCCATAGGCAAGACAGGAAATAGAGAAATAAACCACATTAAGGCAGCAATGATTTTTGCTCGTTGTGGCGTCCGCCAAACAGCAAAGCGCAGTGGATCTATTAGGGCCATGTACCGGTCAACACTCATCACGGTTAGGCAAAATACGCTTGTGAACTGGTTGATGCCATCCAGAACCATAACCAGTTTGCAGACCACATCTCCGAAGATCCACTGGTCCTGGAAGTTTTGGATAGCAATAAAGGGGAGTCCTACCATGAAGAGGCCATCAGCCAAAGCCAAGTTGAAAATGTAGACAGTGGTTGCAGATGACATTTTGTCCAGCTTCAGAATGGTGATGATGACCAGGGAGTTCCCGCCCAATCCCACAATGCAAACTGCCAGGTAGAGGACAGCCATAGTAACACTGAAGGCATCAAACTCGTTGTGAATATAGATGTTGTTTACTGAAGTACTGTCCAGATCCACAACTGACACATTGTCATGAAACATTCCTAAAGGTACTGCTGTTTCCATTGCTGGTCCAAAACAGTTTGTTGTCCTTCTAGAAGTTTAGTCAGAAGTTCAGACAGGGTTGTAAAGAAAAAGAATAATGATGCAAAATCCAAAAACAATGCAATGCAAACTAATTTTTGTTGCTGAAAAAATGTCCCTCACTACAAGATTACATCCTTAATTTTGGTTTCTTCTCTTGTCCTTGAGGCTGGTTTATTTTCTCATTTCAAGAACTTCAGTACTGGGCATAAAAGAATCTATCATTTTAAGTTTTGAGGAAAAGCATACTTTACCCAGAACCTGGTACTCTCTCTGGCACATATAATCTCAAAGGGCATATAAGATGTTTGCTGTTTAGATTTCTGAGGGAGAAAAACCCAAACTGCATAGCAGCCCTCAGAGGAATCTAGTGGGTGTTGAACCCTGCTGGTGAGTTCTTATATATCCCCCCAGCAGCGCCCAGAGTGTGAATGTGTAAGTGTGTGTGTGTGTGTGTAAAGTCATTCGTTGACAGCCTTTCCTCGTCTGCACTGTTATGTGATAAGCAGTGCCGGCTCGGTCCAATCCGCTGTTATGAGGTTTCCAAGGTGCCATCTGTTACAATACTTTTGTTTTCATAACTAAACATTCTTCCTAGAGGGTTCATCCACCCTTTTTCTTTCACACTCCCTTGCTCTCTCCCACTCATTTTCCTCCCTCACACCACCCCTCCGCAGTTCAGTGGGGGGTCAATCTGAGCTGATCAACCCCCAACTTCCCCTCTAGGCCACCCACTTTCCAGATACATCCCCAATGATGAGTGATGAATCCAGACTGCCTCCCTCTGCTTGTTCTAATGCAGTTTTCACCCTCAGTGTTTATATTTCGTGCTGATTGTCTTTGCTTGTTGGTCAGTGATTTATCATTGGATGGGGTGCACAAGGCCTCAGTGGGTGGAAATGGTTGCAGATAAAAGGTGAAAAGTAATGAGTGATCACCTTAGTCCTGTTCCTCCTCAGACATGCATAGCTGGAATACCCCAATTCTCACAGTGAACTTCCCAAGATTCAAGAAAACAGTGGGAGGTGATCACTGGCAACTCACATCATTGACACACCATTTTTGGTAGAGAAATGTTGTTATGTAATTTACAAATTGTTTTGAAAGTCAGTCTACTCCCATTTCCATGAAATCGTTCCTGATTCTTATAGTATGGAGCGTCCCACTGGCATGCTGCTGTAAACTTGGAAATGACTTTGTGAGCATTTGATAGATTGCAAGTTTGAGGGGCCCCAAATAACTTTGGGTAGCTTACAGACAGGTATTCAGTCCTCACCAATAAATCTGTAATGCCAGTGTTCGGTGTCACTGGTCTGGGCTTGAGTTTTCCTGTATTTCTTTACTTGAAACATACCATCTGTTTTACAAACATGCTGTAACTTCTAAGAATTTAGTCATCAATCATCGTAGGCAGAACAATAAACTGAAGAATTACACACATAACAGGAAAACATCAACATTATTTGAAGACAATTTAACAAACATTAAACCAAATAAAAGCTATGATGTGACAGTTAAAATATTGCATTATTAAACTTCTAGGTCCCTAATGAAATGCAAGCAAATCTGTAACTTTGACCAAGTTAATGGCTTTGTACAAAAGGTCAGATTTCCTGGCTTCCATTGAAGCAAACAAGATTTAATAACATTTCTCAAACATGGATGTTTGTGGTTTAAGGGTTGCCATTAAAGTGAAAGGGGAACATACCAAAATTAAAATATAATTTCCAAGCTAAAAAATGAAAATGTCAACAAAGAAGTATTTCACAAGTGGCTCAGACGTTTGGATATCATTGTACATGTGCTTACTCTTTTTGAGAAAATCCTACAATAAATGTAAAATTATTGTACATGCCAGTTTATCTTTGTGATGTTAATGTACACTTATAATTTTAACTTTGCCAGGTGTTTTCTATGAGCTGATACTAAAACAGTAAAATACTACTACCTGTTTTTTTTATTTTGTAGGCAAAATAAAGGATGTTTCATCAAGAACCTGAAGAGCAGAAGAGGTTCGTTCCTTTAAAAAACAGTTCTAGGAGTGACTCCGGTTTGATCAGTTGTGTGCACACTGCACATAGAATAATTCATCTTCATGAGTTGTTCATAATTCATCAAAGGACCTTTGACATGAAATGAAAAACTGTTTTAAACCATTTTAAATAGATAGACAGGTGACTTATGTTTGCTGGGTGACTTAGGCTTCACGTTTTCTCTACTTTTTTTATTTGAGGAATATTTATAATTACATTTAGTCATTTAGCTGACGCTTTTATCCAAAGTAACTTACAAATAAGGACAAGGAAGCAATTTCAACAATAAGAGGCAACAGTGAATAAGTGCTATAGACAGGTCTCAGGTATTTCAACACAATATAAGGCAACAAAGGTGTTTTTTTATCAGATCAAGCTACTTTAACCAGTTTTGAACATTCTACAGCGTATGCAAAACACATACAGATGTGTAAGCAGGAATGTCTCCCCATGCTGGGATTAATGGCTAAAGCTATTAATTAACGCTAAAGCTAACAGCTCTTCTTGTCAGGTGATGCAGAAGGCTGTGGAGATTACAGCCATTCCTGACTGCAGTCAAACTTGCAGTTATTATATTTGACGATGTGAATGAATGTACAGTTTGAGCTGTGAAGAAAGCACTTCACATCCTATAAGTTATACAACATAACTGTACACTAATTACAGGGACAGATATATGGAATTAATTTGACACTTTTGAATTCTCTAATGTAAACTATTGTGCATGAGTAATCTCTCTGATCTCACTTTTCTGCTCAAATACATGCGCTAGTGCTCTAACCGCAACAAAACAAGGAAGACTTTCTGCATTTTTTTACATTTTTAATGAAAATTGTTTAGTATGTTTATCTATATGAAACAAGTATAGATTAAATTATGGGTGCAGCTGGGATGTCCTCATAATACAAAATGTAGTTCAAACCAGCACACACACAACACTTAATCCATTTATTCATCATTTTCTACCCTCAGTCATATGTATTGATTAAAAGAACAGAGTGCACAGCTGAAACTCCACCAGTTAAACTCTCAGCATAAGATTTCATCAGGTCAACAAGTCAGTCTTGCTCAACTGTATCAAACGTCATATGTTGACCTGTTGGTCATGGCTGACGTGGTCACTTTAAAAAGGCGTCAGTATGAACTGGCCAATAGGATCTCGAGAAAAAGACACGTGTGCACAGGGAAGCAGGAAGCGAGTGCATTCAGTTAGTGCCAGTAAATCGTAAGTATTATAGTTAATAGTGTTGTGTAAATGTTGTTAATAAAACTGAATGACAACAAGCGCCAAATCACTCGTGGACTTACTTTCGGCTTTAAAAATGTTGACATTTTAATACAACACGTTCACGCTGTGATTCAGCAGACAAACTTTGTTGAAGTCTTGCAGCCTGTGGCATAAGATAATATTACATTCATTTCATCATATCATAAAAGGAAGAAATGATCAGCACGCTTCATGTTAAAATGCGATAGAAAGTTACTACATAATCGTTTACTTCATGTATGATGAAAGATGTTACACATGATCAGTTGCATGCTATACATCTGATAGTTTTAATGCATTGTATCTTGTAATTTGGCAGCGATTTTAGAGGAATTATTAATGCAGTATTGTTACATTAGTTACGTATGTTTTGACAGGTGTTCGTGTTGTGAATGTAAGTTTTGTATAAATAAACAGAACCTTTCAAATATGGGTTATATGAGTTACAGAGGGCCATTGTTTGCAATCCTGAATCCTAGATAAACAGGATGTGTTTCACACCCTCCTGTGAGATGAATAAACAGATCCTGCATCTCTCTTTTCTCTCTGTATTTCATCAGCACAGACAGCATGCTTCCAGGCCTCAGTCCTGTGGTCCAGGCCCTGCTGGGGACTCTCTTCACCTGGGGTCTCACTGCAGCCGGGGCGGCTCTGGTCTTTGTCTTCTCCAGCAGACAGGTGAGACATTTTATAACTGTAGGTTTTGTGATATTACTGCACATATTTGATTATTGTGATTCATGTGACATTTAACCTTTCTTATCTTTGGAATGATTATGGACAAGTTTTATAATGTATGAGAAGCTTAAAAGAGCTGAAATTCATGTCGCTGAACCTTGAAAAATAATTCACAAATCATATGGGCTGCTTTCATGTTACTTTTATATACGTTTTGTTGTTAGTCTGCCGGTCCACATTCATTTTATTATATGGAATAAAGCAGTCAGGATACTCTTAAAAAACAAAGCTTGTGTTCTAAATGACTGAATGAGCAAATAATGACAGAATTTTCATGATTGAATTAACTGTACTTTTAAAGAATACATTCAGTTAAACTGTCTGCTGATAACCCGACTCCTCATTTTCTTCATCTCTGTTTCTCACAGAAGTGGATCTTGGATGGCAGCTTGGGATTTGCAGCAGGGGTAAGGGAGCTTATATTTTACATGTCTATCATTCCTTTGCCTTTATGCCATGAATTTTTCTATCTTGTCTGCATCATATAGCTCTCTCTCACCCTGTCTTAGTACACAATAACACACGTCTTTGAAATTCAGTCTGTAAAACAGACAGCCCATCTGATGGGGCTTGTTGTTGTATATTTATATGCAGTTGGAGCTCATGAAAGGAAACTCAACTGTCATTAATGTTTAGAAGAGAATAGATGTTATTTATCTGTGACCGACTTCATTACACTTTTCCATTATTCTTTTTCAGAACTCTAATTAAATATTCAGAAACAACAATTCACCTATTGTGTTTGCCTGAAGGGCCGTACAATATTGTGTTGCATCAATAGAGGGAAAATGTGATTTCCATGACATTAAAAATGCATGCTGTATAAACTCAAATTGAAAATCACAACAGACTAATGAAGGATATAAATGTTTGTTTTCTTTCCTCCATCTTCTAGACATTTGAGCCATTATATAATGATACTTAACAGTTCGTGTTCATGTGTATTTGCGTAACAATACTTATTTTACTTGATAAATACAGTTGTGTGGCAAGACCTTTGATTAACAGCTGAGGTCTCTCAAAAGCACCCACTAGCTGCGCTTACATGCAACCAAATAATGTGCTAGTAATCAGATTGATGACTTATTTGGACTGAAAAGCTGTAATCTGATTAAATTTAGTCTAAATGAAAGTTTGATGGGATTAAAGGGGATTCTTGTGCCATGCAATAGTCCAATAGCATGTTAACATCTTAAATATTTAAATACTGAAGGAGGAGGAATGTGCTGAAGCCAGACAGCATGTTGGAAAATGCTTCCAATTTTCTTTGTTGGTTGAGAAGTGAGAACATGATAAACATTTTTATATACAGTATGTCAGTAAAGCAAACATTTCACAGCTCATTTTGTGTTATGTTTATAATTATTTTATATTTATTTATAAATATAAAAAAATTATAAATATAAAACACCTTTATTTGGTGTGATGTGTATGTGTAAACGAATATTTAAATTTGTAACCTGCAATCGGATTGATTATTTTGGTAATAGGAAAATAGTTTGCAAATGCAAATGTACCTGTTGTATCAACCCAGTATCTGTGTCGGAGTTGAATGATACATAAAGTTATCAGATTGGATTGGAGCTTCCTAATTAAAAAAGTGCTTTCTAATTTTGTGTGCAGGTTGACAGTAAACTAGCTGTGGGTGGTTTGTTAGTGTTTCATTTGAACTCATTTTCAAATAACAAACATTGTTCCATAGAGTCCACTGTGCAGATACAGTTTTGCGTCTTCATCACTCATTTTGAAATGTCCATATGGTCTGTCCTTTAGTTTGGTTTGTGTTCTGGATAGATAGCGCAAAACAGCATCTGCAGCACAGGGCCAAAAGCAAGTACACACAGAAGATCCTAAAGAACTGTGGGGTGGGGTGAGGTGGTGACAACATCTGGCTGTTGGGAAGCTGAAGAAATGATGACCCATATTTTGATTTGTGTGGCAAATTATAAAACTTCAGCTCGTGGCGAAATTTTCAATAAAAGCCGTCACCAGAAATAAATGTGTTTAATGCAGTTGTGTGGTTTAGTCTTGTTTTGTTCTGCAGATTAATGGCTGTAATCACAAGAAGTTGCAGTCGTGTGTGTTTGTGTCCTTGCTTCTGTCTTTTTATTAGACCAAAAGTGAAGAGAAACAGAATTGATTAGGGAGTGGAGGAGCTGTATGGTGTTGGGTTGTGATGCAGTCTAGACTCGTCGTGTCCCTGGAAGCAGTGTGCTGGTGTACCACAACACATGAGTCTACTTTTAAAAGGGTCATATGGAATGCTTTAAAATGTGAGTTTTCCTCTGGTCCGCTTATAGTGTTAGTCAAAGTTTCTTGCCCCATTTACTGTTTAGTGGCAGTAGTTTAATATTGGTGTTAGTCCTTTCTTTGCTTCTGTGTAAACACCCTGTTTGCATTAAAATGACTGGTTGTGAATTTGCTGTCTAGTGTAATAGAGGTTTTGATTATCTATCAGTAATGGACTCTTTGCAAAGCCTGTGTTACATTGTGACACATTCACAAACTACTGAGATCAGACTGAAATGAACTCAATGGCTTTGAGTTCACTAGAATAACACTAGAATAAATTAAATAATGTATTTTAATAGTTTCATAATGTAGTGTAGAAGTGATGGTATATTTTTCATCTGGTGTTAAGATCAATTTGACATCATTATTTCTGGCTGTTGCTGTGGCTGTTGTGAAGAAGTTTTAAGCTCTAAAAGTCACAGTATGTTTTCATAGAAACTTTTATTTCAAAAACAAGAGAAAAAATTTTTTCACAGCATGACCTTTATTAACAGTTGACTACTGTGCAGACAGGAACTTCCTCGTCTGTGAGAACATGAACTATGTTTTTTACTTTTACATGGAGAAAAAATTAAGACTCCTCAAGGCAGATGCGCACGTGTGAGTGTGCACAGATTCCATGCGGTCTGTGTTATCCACTCTCAGGCCAGAGTGTAGCATATCTTTTGTGTTTAATCATCAGCACTGTGCTCAGTGTCTTGAGCAAACCTCTGAGAGAAGCTGGATGGATTTAATTAAACAGGATGTAGAATTTAAGTTTGGTCTAAAGCACTCAGTCCCCTTCACTGAACATGATTAGAAATCAACAGTGGCTCAAAGAGCTCAAGAAAGAACGCAGCACAGCAGTGATCACAGCTGCCCACAGAGAACAGCGTGAGGTGTCCTCTACATACTAGAGCTCTGACTGGGAGCAGTAAGAAATAGCAGAAAGGAATCAATTACAGTTTAATTGGTACTAAAACGTTCATGGCTAATTTAAACCCTGTCTTGTTTCATATTTCACAGTTGAGTAATAAATCTATTTGTAAATTTATTGCTCTGCATTCCTTCTGCTTATTTATTGCAAATACTTCATTTTGTTACTTTGTCCACATAAGGAAACCAAAAAGCTGATGTATGTAACGTATGAAACTATGAGATAAAGTTCTCAGGTGAGTGTAAACATGGAAGACATTCCAGTTGGTTTAAACATCCAGACCAACCTTACACAGTGACATTGGCTCAACCAATAGCATCAGTTTGGAGTGGGACAAGCTAATTATCGGACCAATGACAGATGTGGGTGTGTAAAGAGACCTGTTTGAAAACAGTCCTCCTTTTTGTGATTTTGTAATGGGCTGCATTACAGGTGCTGTATGAATGTTTATGCTGTGTGATAGGTGTCACTTTGAGGCGTCACACCTGAGAGCTCTGAGCTCAATTAACTTAAATTGAACTTGAATGATTTCATTGTAAAAATCTGTGGAAAATGTGACTGCCTGGAGCTAACTAAACATGAATGACTGATTTATGCATTTATTTAAATCTACAATTGACTTGCATGTACTGCAAAATATGGTTCATTTACTTTAGTAAAGGAAATCCATTGCATTGCTGTGATGTTCCTCATCTCAGTGTCAGCTGTACATCATTTCTCTGTTCCTCTGTTATCAGTGAATCACCAGGCTCGAGGCTCCAGTGCAATCACTGTGGCAGTAATTAGCTATTAACTGAGCGGAGACCAACGTCTGTGTGTATCTGAATACTCTGGTTAGAAACTTATCATGCTTTTCTCTGCATAGTCAACGTCCTCCTGAGACAAAAGGTGCCAAAGGAAATGAAGTAATTTCCCCTTCCCAAAAGAAAAATAAATAACACACCTCACCGCTCATTGACCTGAAAATCACTAGTTCATTATTTCTCCTGTGGAAAAATTGTGGAAAAGAATAGATTGTCGTTATGAAGTGGCAGCTTTGATGTTAATAGCAGCTTTTCTCCCAAAGGTAACAGATGTCAAACGAGGCAGCAGGAAAAACTGTAATAATAATAAATCACAAAAAAAATAAGAAGTGACGTGCCGTCAAAGTTTGGTGACCTATACTCAGAATTCTGTAAATTGTAAATATACTCTGTAAATATACTGTAAATATACTCTGTAAATATACTGTAAATATACTTGTAAATATACTGTAAATATATTCTGTAAATATACTGTAAATATACTGTAAATATACTCACACTGTACATTGTGAGCACACACTCGGAATAGTGGGCAGCTCAGCACCCAGGGAGCAATTGGGGGTAAGTGTCTTTGCTCAGGGATACCTCAGTAGCCCATGCACAACTGCCCCAATACAGAGGAAACTGCTGCCTTAACAGTGAAGGAAATGACTTTGTAAATGCTAGAGTAGGGCTTACGGAAAGCTTTCCATTGGCTTGTTCAAATAATTTACTTTTTGTAGGTTTATTAGCATAGCTATTTTCTATATTATGTTTTGCTGCAATCTGCAATCTGTTAAAAGGGAACAACAATTAATAAGACTAAAGTCTAAAGAAATAAAAACCAAAAGAGATGATAAAGGCAGTGATATTAACACAAATAGAGGCTGTGAGAAAGTGTTCTTCTATCTGCTGGTTATTTTCTGTCTGGGGTAACAATGTCTCTGGCTCTTGTCTTCAGGTCATGCTGGCAGCTTCCTATTGGTCCCTTTTGGCCCCTGCGATTGAGATGGCAGAGGAATCGGGAAAATACGGGGACTTTGCGTTCCTCCCTGTCGCTGTTGGTTTCGCTGTTGGCGCTCTGTTTGTTTACATTGCAGATGTAATGATGCCTGTTCTGGTGAGTATTTGCAGGCCGTCTATATTCCAATATAATCAATCCAGATTTATGTTAACAAGGGCTCTTTGCATTGATGAGAAGATGAGCTGGCCCAGCACCGCTACAAAAACCCTTTCAACTGTTGCTCTTTCAGCTTTGCCACAAAATACAATTTGGACAATTATTTTTACAACCAATTAACATATGCAAGGGGAAAACTGCTTATACAGTGGGACATCAGCCACATAAGCACTGAAAACAATTTCAATCTGTGCTTGATAGATGTTTTTTTCAACTGGCAATTTCAAATTCAGAGCACTTCTCACTAAGAGTGAGTTATCTTAAAATGGATCATTATAAACGGATCATTTTGAATTTCCCTCATTTGAAATGATTAAAATTCATATAAAATTCTTACAATATCATAGTGCCATTATGATACCCTGAAGGTGGTTGTTGCCTCTCTCTGATGACAGAGTCTTTCTTTGATCAGTTATTTATTATTAGCGGAAGGACATACAAAAATACAAAATAGTGTTTTTAGGTTTAGGATGTTATTTTTCAGAATTTGGCCCTGGATTCTGGTGAAGTCTAATAGGTTTTGATAGATCAGTTTACATGAAGGGTGTCACCCTTGGGCAGGCACAAAGGTCAAGGTCATAGAGTTCATGTAAACCAGGAGAGGAATCCCTTCTCTGCATAACCAGCTTACTTCTCACTAACAGACAATCTAACATCCAATCAGATTCTAGACCTCCAATTCTGTCTTCTTGCCCCACGCCATGCATGAACCTAATCTTTAGGTTTCAATGTTCACGCTGTGTTGTGTGATGAATTCAGATTCCATAGTGGTTGCTATAGTATAACTTGTACAATTAAAATATGTTTGGCGTAACATCAGCTGCGGTTCACACTCAACCAGCTGAACCAAAATGAACTCTCTCGACTTTCAGGCTAACAGCTTGTAACAATCACACTGGCTTATATGATGCCATTATTAATGTATGTGTGAACTGTTTAGCTCCGCTGTGAGATGTGACTGCTGTCTGTTTCCTTATACATGTGTAAATAACTGATAGTGTTCTGACCTTTAACCCTCAGAGATCCACTTTTTGAATGTTGATGCTGTTGCTGAGTGACAGTGCTGTTATTACTTGTTTAGTAAGAGAAAAACAGTAGCATTCTGAAAATAAGGACGTGTGTTACCTGTGTAAGTTAGAAACTGTTCTTCTGAATACTGCTGAAATGCTGCAGTGAGTCTTAGTGGTTAACAGATACATGTTTTTGGAGTTTGTCTGTAGCTCAGCTGGTAAAACTGTGTTAACAATGCTAAAGGTTGAGATCCACTGTTCTAACATCATGAAACTTTAGAGAGTGTCTTAACTGCTGCCTGATCAGATTATTATTCAGATTATTCCACTCACTTGCTGAGAAACTCCTCAAAATAGTAATAACATGTTTACTTGTATACATAATTATAATGTTTGTGAAAATATGAAACTGTGAAACGGTGAGGGTTGCAATTTATGCAGCTCTGTGTGACAAAAGTTTTATCCCAAAAAACAGAAGGGAAAGACAATACATCATGGATATCTGTGCCTGCCTGTGGCTCTGTGGGGCAAAGTTAGTGCAGGCAGAATGTAGAGACGTTGTAATCAGTTTGAAATACATTGTGCGTGCTCTCTGGACAAACCCCCACTTATGTTTGGACAGCTGGTGTGCTCACTTTTACTGGCAATGTTGGCAAACAGTTGGACAGAAAGAGTCGTCAGATGCCAACCCAGCTACCTCCAGCGAAGTAATTACCATGGCTCTGGTCCAAAGACGCATTTCATGCACCAATCAGCCTTCCTCAGCAGTATCCGCAGTTTCCCAGAGCCTCTATTGTTTTCCTGCTTAGTGTCTCCAGGTTGAGAGTGACTGCACACCTGTCAGCTGCTGCTGCAGGTCAAGCTGTTGCATGATTCAGTGTCTGGAAAACTGAACCTGGGCTTTGTTACACATTGACAAATCTTACTGCTTTAAGATTTGTCACCTGTAAATGAGCAACTAATCAGAGGAACACAGATTGTGCTGTAGTTTAGTTTGTGTACTTTGAGGGTAAAGTGTACACTGGCTTTAGTGCTCTGTTTCATTTCTGAAAGCAGTACTGCTGGAAATCTCTTCTAGAATGATGTAAAAGTTTGTATGTTTAGACTGAAGTTGTCACATTTATAATCTGGGTACGTGTTTATTGGGGTTATGGGATTTAAAACTGGAACGCCATCTGTTGTATGCCATCTTTTGTTATGTCTGGATAAGATGTTGAATTTTGCTGAGTGAATAAACTGTTTTGTAGGGACTGTGGAATGCTGGTATCCCAGGAAATCTCTTCGATACCAGGATTAGGTCATTGACTTTCTGCTGACCAACGGATGAGTGAATCTGCTGAAGCAGATTAATATCACACACTTTTGGGTTTATGTGCCTTAAACTTTTATTCCAGGAACTCTTCAGTTTATGGTCTTCAGTCTTCTTTTATTTCTTCTGTTTCTTCCTCTTTATCTTCCTCTTTTTCTGCCTGTTCCACTTATTCTTTCCCCTTATCTTCTCATCATCTTCCTCTAACATTTTAATGGTCTGAGTTTCTCGCCTGTACAAATTTGTTTCTATTTGAACCCAACCAAAGTCAAAGTGCAGTTTGAATGATAAGTGGCAGTTTTGGGAATTATCGGAAGGCATGACACACTATATCTCATTACCCCATGTGTTAACCTGCCCTTATCTTTCCTCATTAGTGTCTCAAATGCTATTTTCTGTCGCCTGCCCCATGGGTCCCATAATAATGCAAATGACTGTATTATTTTTGTGCTTCATTTGAGGCTGGCGTGCTGGGTGAATGCTGGTCTGGATGCGTTCCATAAACAGTTTCTGCTGTTTATGGCTGTCAGAAAGCACTTCACTTCTAATGGCAATTACAAAATACACGTTGCTCTTTTGATTTCTCTCCTTTGCCATGAGATGGAGGGCAGCCAGATTTTTTAATGTTTGAAGGTCACTACACAGAGACCTAATGCAACAGAACTTTATAAATACCATCTTATGTGTCACATTCAGAGTTGTGTCAAATCAGAGCTACTCACCAGTTGTCTGGCAACTTAGGAATCGCAAAAGTCAAAATGTAAAAATCATCTTTTTCTGATATACGGTTTCAGTGTTAAAAATGTGTAGTCTATAGGCTTATGATTTGTAATTGTATATATGTTAGAATTTTTATGGGACTATAATTTAAAAAAAATTATAGATATGTACAGTATCTACAGTATCATACTGTTAAGTGTTCATCTAGGATGCCCAAACTAGATGTGTTGACACACAGGTATGACTTCTGACTTCTGTTAAGCCACCCAAACAAAAAGTGATGCAGATTCGTTTAACTTCTATTCTCTGAACTGTCACAACATACAGTTAAAGAGCTGCTATATACTGTTATTTTGGCTATATTCCTTGTTTTTTGTCCTATGCAGTGCACAGCCTCTGCCTGACTACAGACAAGCTAATATTTTGTTCATATGTGCAAACAGTAAGAGTGGCAGGTGTTTGGAAATGCTGTTTTGTACTCATTCGTTCACGAGTCATCTGCTGAGAGGCGAAGGAGGTTTCCAACTGAATGAAAGTGTGTGTGTGTGTGTGTTGCAGGTGGCAAAACTGCTTTTGGTTTGTTTTAAAACTATGGCGTGACAAATGAGACTGGCAATAGTCTAGGAAATGAATGTTTTGAACACTGTTTTAGATTACACTATTAAATCATATCACATTATCAAAAGAAAATAATAATGTAAAACAACAGAATAGTTGAACCTATTAAATAACACGGATCAGTGTTTCTGCACATTCAAGCTCAAGGTTACAGGTTACTCTTGTTGGTGTATATAGGACACCATTTTGCACAGTAAAGAATATTTGGCTCACTCACTTATACTCCAATAATAATTTCACTACAGCCAAAGAACTGCAGGTACATTCTTTTGTAAACTTTCAGTCTTGCCTTGTGTCCTTGAGCTCGTCGATGACTAGAAAGAACTGAGAGATGAAAGAGAGGGAGAATAATGCTGTGTTTAATGAGTGAAAGATCACAGAACTTCTAAATGTTCTGGGGAAAAGATGATGGCTACAATTAACCAGAGACTGACTCGAGCTATCTTAAACACAAAAGAGGTGACAAACACAGGTTTTGTGCAATTAGATCTGTGCATGTCATCTAATTCTCCACTTAAACACACAACTAAAAGTTTAAAAACATTTTAAAAATATGCACACAATAATATCAGCTTTAACAGCTTTTATGAATTGTAACTATCAGATCTTTTTATATTTACATGTGTGCATTTGGCAGACGCTAGACTATACTGCTTTCTGCCTTTTTTAAATGTTGGGAATCTGTGCTCACACAAAGTGTGCTACACACGGTGAGCCTCTGCTATTATAACTCCGGTCTGTGGCTTTTCGTTTTTATTCCTGTAAGTAAATTACAAGTCAACTGATTCAATGCCATAAATGTGATTACAGTCCTAATAAAGTTAACAGTGAAATATAGCCCACCCTGCAGTGTCCCCCTATGCCATTCAAGCTACTTTAATAGATCAGCTTGGGCTTTAACATAATACTGCTTTGAGCTGAGAGTCTCTGGGCATAAGGTGCTGCTAATTACTTCAGGTTTCCTGCTGTATTGATGGATCATCCTGTCTCAGCTCCCTTCACTCAGCCACAGTGAAGCTGGGGAGTCTAATAGAAATCTCTTTTTTAGTAAACCTTGTCTTTTTAGAAGTCTACAGGCTAAACCAGGGGCTTAAAGGTGTCTAAAACAACCTCAAAGTGTGTTTGAGCCCAAAAGAGATTATGGAAAATGGATAAAAGTGCTTGTATGTAACAGCTGAAGGTCTTTGTTGTGTTGTTCAATTTTAAGGCACTTTCGAAGAGACAGACTTCCTGCTGTTGTGTACAGAATCACAGCTGGGCCTTTAGTCCGGCGCTTTGGGTAACACAGAACTCTTCAGAAAATGGTTATGTTCCTGATTTAAGCATATAAGGACTGTAGTGATGTATTGGGTCATTCTAATGTTTTTGCACCATGTCATGGTTTAGCGACTGTTAAGACGTCGTCCACCCGGACTGTTCATTAACTAAAGGGAGTAATCGGGTTTAGGTTGATTTATATGTCCGTTTTATTTTGAGTGGGGGGTGTTTGGTCCTACACAGTCAAGATCAGGTTACATTTATTTCTGCTTGCTGTTAAACCAGCTCAAATCATCAGGTCATATTCCAGTGAGCTCCAGTATAGAGAGAGACTGCAGTTTCCTGCACAACCATTTTAATGCTGTTGACTGTCTACCTGATCTTTACTGTGTGACTGATACCACTACAGAAATGCACAGACACTGGTCTCCATGGCTGCAACTGACATCTGCTTGATTATGGGATTCTACTGTGGCATTTGCTAGAGTTTTATTCCTAGTTGCTATAGATTGTATTGTTCTTGGGTTGAACTAGGTTCAGTTATGTGTTTGGTTATGATTGCACTATTGATGAGGGCAAATCTATAGAGCCGTTTTGGTCATTTTCCACTTTTATTGTTCAGCATGTATAGCAGTGTTTCTTTTACTAAACTCTCACTTTTAAACTTAATTTGTTCACTAATTGTGTCCAGCAGTTCACATATATAAACTGTGGGAAAATTGTCATTTTTCTGAATCGTCAGTATCTTGCAGTAGTCAGTAATAGAACTAATCGAAATGACCATTTCAGCATTGTTTGGAATACAATGACAGACTCGTTTGTCTTGTTACAGATAACTTCATAGCTAGCATCGTATATGTCAAATTACAACTGGATTGTAAATAATGACTCAAAAATGTTTTGTTAGCAATGCATTTTTCTGTTTGTTTCAATTATCATGTTTTTAAAAAATGTTTTACATTTTATGATGGATAGTCATATTTGGATATATAATACATAAGGCATTTACAGGCTTAAGACAGTTAAATTAAATATTAAAGGGGTGGTATAATGTTAAATAAAAAAGATTTAAAGTCACCTTCATGGATAAAAGTGAATAAAAAAATCAACCCCTGGAACATAAAAGTAAACCCAAAAAACAGCACATTTACATATTTTTCCAATAAAAGTCCAGATATTTGAAAACGGCCACAGGCTGTTATTGTACTGCTCTGAAGCGCAATGCTTTTCACTTAAGTTTGTGTGCTTGAAAAGAAGATATCGCATTTTAAAGTCATCCAGGAATCTGATCATTGCACACTAAAATAATAAATCAGAAGACAGTATACAGGCACATTCAGTATTAAGTGGTGTTTTATGATGTTTATAATGTCATCTTCCTGTTCTTTTTCCTCTCTCTCTGCAGGCCTGTATCGGTTAATGCAGTAAGAGAACAATTTCTGTTGAGTTTTTTTTCCCACTGGCATTTCATTTTATCAAACAGGTGGTCATGTGTTTACGTGACTTCTCATTAGCTTGGCCACAGAGACACTCGTGCAAGCTGCTCTTGACAACAGCCTCATGGCAACAAGTTCCATGACAACCACCTCATCCTCTTGCAGATGGCATAAGTACAATTCACTGATCATCTTAGTATAACACAGCCTTTGAATAATAACATGCGTTGCATGAGTGGCCAATTATAAACTCTATTGCTAAAGTTATTGCTTACAAGAGTGTGTGTGTTTAAGATCAAACCTTTCTTTGCATCACTAGAAAGGTGTGACACGATTTAAGGAGGTGTACAGATTGGTGTGAATTAGGACAGTCATTGCAGTTGATTGCTTCACAGTAGGTTGTTTATTTAAATACTGTAAGGTGTTCTTGGGTGAGCAGTTTATTTGTGATGTGGAGGCTGAAGATCCAGCAATGCATTGTGGGATAGTGGGTAGGAGTCATAACATTAATCTGCAAAACAGTTTTGGCACTTTTGATGAAGTTGGAGTGGAGTGGTGTGTGAAAGTGGAATTTTCCATAAATTCTTATTCAAAGCTCTTAAGCACACGAACACATGAGCACTGATTTCCTGCTGTCCACAGCTCTCTTATCTCATTTGTACAGTGTTGCTGTCCAGCTGTATTCCATCTGTCTGTAAGTGGTGGAACAGCTGATAAACACTGAGCAACATCTCATCTGTCTGTTCGCTTGCCCACACGCAGAATGTCTTTTGTTCAAGAGGTTTATATGGATTCATGTAAGCTCTGATACACAGCGACCTGAACTGGAGAGATTCTTTAGCTGACAGTGGCATGATGATTACTGTCCTTATGAGATAACACTTTGTTTTGTGTCACTTTAGCTGTCCAGAAGTCTTTAAGATGTTTGCATTGCAAATTTCATGGAAGTTGCATTACGTGCAAAATTTAACGTTTCTTTTTGGGGCTGTAAATATTTTTTTATTGAGCATCATATCAGTAGGGCTCACGTTTTAAAGCTGCAGTCTGTAACTTTTGCCTCTCTACTGCCATCTCTGTTTAAAGCATAAAATTGCAGGTTATTTTCCATTTTCTTTACATACGCTCAGGTCAAATGAAGCCAAACTAACATTTCCTGGAAAAATCAGACCAGATGTCTGATCATTATTATAAATGTTGTAAATCGAGGTGAAGGAGTTCACGTTAAACACTGATCTGTCATGTACTTGCTCAAGAACTGATTTTTATTTTAACCAAAAAAGTTACAGATTACAGCATTCATCTCTTTATATTGTAATCATGATTATTGATTGTTTAATAGGATTTACATAATTATTAAAATACTTTTAGTTTGTAAAAATATGAAAAGTCCATCAATACTAGAAAGATACTTTCTACTTTTCTACACAAAAGAAACAATACGTCTGTGTTTTATTTTAATATTAGTTCAAAGTTTAAGAATTCCACCGCAACATGCTGAGAAGGCCATACAGGTGCTGAAAGACCTTCAAGCTTCCTGCTGACTGAATTAGGCCCCGCCCCTCCACCAAAGCCCCGCCCTTTAAAGACATGTCAGCAAACTTAATGTTAGCAGTTTAATTGTAAATAACTTGCATGCAGAGTGTGTTAATTAAATACACTTGAAAACCCACCCAGAAATCACCCAGAAAACACTTAGAAGATTGACATGAACTTTCTTTATGAATAACACTGATAGTGCAGAACAGAACAGAGACTCTTATTGTTGATGAACAGCTATCAGTGTTAATATTATTAAGAGTAATGTCACAGTTCAAGGCCTGTGATGTGTGTGAAGCCTCATTAGCTGGTGCTGACACTCACACAGGAAGCGTGTGGATTAGTGTTCATCAGTAACACATCTGAGCACGTCTCAGCATCAGTAACACATCTGAGCACGTCTCAGCATCAGTAACACATCTGAGCACGTCTCGGCATCAGTAACACATCTGAGCACGTCTCGGCATCAGTAACACATCTGAGCACGTCTCGGCATCAGTAACACATCTGAGCACGTCTCAGCATCAGTAACACATCTGAGCACGTCTCAGCATCAGTAACACATCTGAGCACGTCTCAGCATCAGTAACACATCTGAGCACGTCTCAGCATCAGTAACACATCTGAGCACGTCTCAGCAGCAGTACACTAATTAACCAGCGCATGAGTTGTTTGCAGCAGGTATGTAGGAGGAAAGTCAATCTGCTTTATGTACTTGTGTGTATATTGCATTAAAAATGAAAGGGTCAGAATAATCTTCCCTCTGTCCAAATGACTTTTGCCATAGTCAAAACTTTTGCTAAACTTGACAAGTAAAGAAACAATTTCATGCTTGCAATGACATTTTATGTGCATATCATACTAATAATCCACCTATTGTCTTTAATTAAATGAAAATATGTATGCATAATCATCCAGGGGCGTGGATGATTATTTATTTTGTTAAATAATCAGTATATTATAAACGAGTTAAAAAACTGTAGCTGGCCACAGAAATCAGTGACTTTAAGACCAAACAAAAGACTGTCAACGAATGCAATAAACACAATAAATTAAACAAAAGTGCAGAAATGAACCTGTAATCTACTCTGCCTAGCCCTTGTTTTCCTGCCTTTTCAACAGGGACCACAATGCAAATGTTATGACATCTAATTAATTTCTGGAGTCAAAATGATTTAAATACAATATGAACCTTCATTACCCACGTCACCCATGCCAGGATTCCCCACTCACATCCACTGCGTTCCTGAAATGTAACAGCTGTGCTCTGAATATTTTGCTTGGATCATTGTTGTGCTCTGTTATAGGAAGTCACGTGTGTTTTAAATGGGGTGAGTAAATGATGACACTTTTTTTGTTGCAGTGAAGCATTAGCCGTGCTTCAAACAATGTCCCGGAAATTGCCACCGAGTTGAGGCTCATTAACACCAAGAAAGATAAATATGAAGATAATTGTAATGAAAACTTTATTAGCGCTCACACCAGCGGATGTTAACTTGTTAACACGCTGCAGTAAACGCACAAGCCTTTTAAATTTCAGAGGATTTTGATTGGCTGTGGGTGTTTTTTGACATAATATCGCTCTGAAAGTGATTTCAATGTTCCGAAAACTCTTCTCAGCTGTTTTCTTTATAATCTTTGTTATTGTCGTTGGTGTGAACAAGTTTTCATAGGTTCACATTTATTTCTCCCTCATAAAAACGATCAGCCAGTACAACAAAAACATTGTACTGTATTTTGAGTCATGTACATTATTGCAGTGCTGTAATAAGAGCACCTGCCTTGTGCCTTGTTACAGTCTTCTGTATACACACAAACTAAACCAGCAGTGTATAACACATTTAGTCATGCTGTTGTGTCTGAGAGCATGTATAGTGTATTAGTAAAGAATTGGGCTCTGTTACCTGCACGCTTGTTGTCAGTTTCCTTCTGTGCGTGTGTGCATGTCTAATGAAGCACTAACAGGAGATGCACTAATGGCAGCAGCTGATTCTCTGCAGGACTGCAGAGCTTCTCCATACACCCCTCAATGATAAACATCCTCCACCAATGACAGACATACTCTTCATTAACCATGAAGATGGACATGGTCACAGAGTCACGCATACATGCTCAGTTTACTTCTGGTGTGCATGTAACGGATCAGAATGGTGCAGGCTAATGCGCAGGTGCTGAAGCGTTATCTGATGTACTACTGTGGAATTTCGCTTTCCTGGAGATTGAGTGATTTGCATTCTTGGCACAAGATGTTGTTGTTCGAAAAAAAATCTCAAAATTTCTTCTTAGCTGGTAAATTTTTAAGCATGTTTGGTTTTCAATATTTTTGAGTTTCTTATTTCTGAAAAATAAAAACGAATTGATCTCTATCCTCATGCAGAATTCAGTGAGTCATTGATTTCAGTCATCACCAGCTTGATTGACCGCCATCTTGGATTTTTTTCTTTAAAAAAAAAACAGCCTCACAGCTTTAATCTTTACAATCACAAATATTGGTCAGATAAGCTCCAGACCACGTCGAACGTTATTAAAAGATGTTTAAAAGATTGGTGAAAGTACCACCTACTGGTAATAAGTTGTAAATTAAATACAACCTTCGAAACAGTTTCCATTTTCATGTACGCATTTGGCAGACGCTTTAAGCCAAACACAATTACAGTACATTCAAGTTAAACATTTTGTCAGAACATGTGTTTCCTGGGAATCCACAACCTTTTGCTCTGCTAATAAAATGCTTGACCAGCTGAGCTACAAAAACACTTTTTTCCATTTAACTAATTTTCTATTTTTCACCATTTTTTAAAGCAAGTCAACATTTTGTTTCACTGCTTTATTACTTTTTTTTACCTCCATTTGTTTCTAGATATTACACAGATGATGATCTGACAATTTATATTCATTGGCCTAGTTCTGTTCTCTGTTGCTGTTTTTTCCTTTTTCTTTTCACAAAAAATAAATCCAGCTTCATGTTTATTAAGGCTGAATATGACACATGCACACTGTCTATAAATTGGAAATATAACATTTACATTACATTTAGTCATTTAGCTGACATTTTAATCCAAAGCGACTTACAAATGAGGACAAGGAAGCAACTTCAACTACAATTTAAGGTTTGATCATCTTTAACCGGTTGGAGCGTCAGTGTATCATCATCATATAAAGTTTTAGAGGTTGTTCTAACCACAACGATGTTTTCTTCATCATGGGTGTTGTAAGTTTCTACAGTAACTTCTGTAGAAACTTCTCACTGTGTTTCTACAGTAGAAAGGATGAATCGCTCTTCATTGCCCTTTTAAACCTGCAGGTCATGCACAAGAAAGCAGAAAGACAGAAGGGCAGGATAGTGTTTTCACTTAAAAAAGTTTTAACTTAGATCAAAGAGATGTTCTAAGTTTCCCAGCTGAGGACTAGAGCTTTTCTCTGCATCCTGTAAATGCTCTGTATTTTTGACCCTGCAAGCTTTGAGGAACCTCAGGGCTGACCGCCTTTACAGCATGCCTGCCTTTTTTTGCTATTAACATCATGCAGGAAAAAAGTTACTTGAATAATTCAGGAACTCTCAGGAAACTGCAATGTTTTCCTGTCCAGTCTTTGGAAAACTTTTTGTCAATCTGTCGATCAGCTAAACTACCTGCAGAGACCCCTGCGGGACAGTGGGTAGAGAAACAGCCTCTGAGCAGAAGGTCATTTCTGTAAGTACTGCAGGACAGAGTGTTTCCATGTGTCCTAAAACACAGTATTGATTTTTTTATGGGCCAATTAGTGTGCAGGTGTCACTGTGACAAACTCCCGTTTTCTGATGCAGAATCTATAAACTGCTCATTTGGAATTGCCTTCAGCGCCAACTGGCAGAGATGATGTTGAGGTGAGCTGGAAGCATGTGGGCCATAACTAGACCTGGTTTAGTGGGTGTGCAGAATCAGATTTCTGAATGCTAGCTCATATTGTAGCATGAAGTGATCCCCTCCGAGGACTTTAGGATGTCATCAACGATGTTTTCACAGTTTCTGTTTGTGTCTTAAAGAGACAGTTCACCCACAAGTAAAACAAATTCTGTCATTGTTTACTCAAGCTCATGTTCTTTTAAACACGTGGTCATGATGTCAGTTTTTTAAATGTGAAGATATAGTGTGAAGAGTGAGATTTTTGGCATTGGCTGTTATCTGTGCCGATAAGCAGAGGAATTAGTTGTGAAAATCTAAACTGTGTCAGTGGATAATGCACAGTTTCTGTTTTTAAACGTTGCCACTGAATGTTGTGTATCAAACAGTTCAGTTACTGAGTATACACTGTGTGTACATGTCATTTGTTGTATTAAGTTGTGTTAACTTATAACACAGACAGTTTATCTGTATCAGCATCTGAAAAATCCATATCAGTCAGTCATTAATTCTGATGAAGGATCCAAATCCTCGTTCCTGGAAATGTTGAGATGGATTTTGATTTTAAAGTCCCCTCAGTCAGCAGTCTGTGACAGAAATTAGTTTGATTCGGATAGTTTTACATGAATGCACACTGAGGTTCTTTCAGAGGCAGTGAAATTACAAATGATTAATAACTTGATATATAGCTGTAGTACTGACAGCTACCTTTGCAGTCATATCTGTTGTGTTTGAGTGTGAATCTTCAGAATAAAATGACATCAGAATTTAATACCAAGTCATTGATTTTCCACTCCTACCTGTCCTGCCTTATCTCAGCACAACCATAGCTCTGATATCTTCATTGCTCATAGTGAGAAGATGCATGACAGCCTGTGTGTGTGTGTCCTTTGACTTATTGGAGATAAATGACATCATATCCAATCTGTTTGAACAGACTGCAGTCTTCTGTGTGTCTGGATGAACATATCTGAGCGCAGATTTGTACGTCTTAGTTTGATGTTCTGTAAATTATGTATTTGATGTAGAATTGTCATTTATGTGGATGAAAATTTAATGATACATGGTAAAGAAAACTGAATGTCTTCCAAATCTGAATTTTTGTTCTGTGGAACACAAAAGCTCCAAATAAGATAAAAAATAAGACCATGTTCCTTGATCTCACCCTAAAAAGTACACTACATCCTTAGCCCTGTTGGTGAACAAGGACTGGGGTACGATTTTTGCCCAATGAGTCAAGTCTTATAAACCATATAACCATATAACTGCTTGTATGTGGAACAAACCAAAATTTAAACCATTTCTCAGTTAAACACAAAAGACGTGTTTGGCTGCAGTGATAGAGAGGCACATCAAAGCTCCTGTAGTCCTCTACACGAGATTACATTATAATGTCAGAAGAAGGAACATTAAGAACAAGTGTTGGTGAACTCCTTTGATCAGTGTGTAATATAAACACAGATGAAGCTGTGGACTCTGTGTTACCTGTGTGAGAATTCATATATCTTTTTTTAAACAGGGGCTCTCTGTGGCAGGGGCAGTGAGGGCCACCCACCCTCGTGTATCTCACTCACACATCTCTATCGGAGGGCTATAAATAGCTGAAGGGAAGTGGGGGAAATTGTTGCTTTTCTGAGTGGATTTGCCTGGAATGCTTCGCTGCCTGTGCGACCGGCAGCGTGTCTGTGAGCCAGTGCTTATTGATAAGCATGCTGCACTGAATTCTGACACCTTTGACACCTTGTTTGTGTGTGTATGAGTGCGCTTATGTGCCTGTGCTTCTATAAACTCCACAATTCAAGGGCATGGTGTACTGGAACCAGTGTCAGACTGACTCATGCTGGCACAGAGGAACTGTACTGAGGCTTGTTTAAGGACTACACAAGAATGTGTGCCTCAATCACAGCCTTTATCACATTGTATGAAACAGTCTGATGTGTTTTGGGTGATAACGATATAGTCTTACAGAAGTTTGGCATAATGTCTGATCCACATTGCAACCAAGAACTGTCCACTCTGATTGGTTAGCTGCATCCTGTCTGACTGTCAAAAACCAAGTTAAGATTATTTTATGCAACAGATATAGAGGCAGATATATCAGAAAATGAAATTCATTACAAAGAATGCAGGCGGTCGCGAATTTATTTTTTTAAATTTTTTATTTTTATATTATTACAAAATATAATTTTAACAAAAGGGCACTTTGATCACTAGGGGCCAAAAGGGCAGGTGCTCAAGCACCCTCCGCCCCCCCCTGCACGTGCCTGCTTTCCTGTAGCTCAGTGGTTAGAGCATGGCGTTAACAACGCCAAGGTCATGGGTTCGATCCCAGGGATTGCACATACTTAGAATCAATGTGTAGTATAATGCAATGTAAGTCGCTTTGGATAAAAGCGTCTGCCAAATGCCTAAATGTAAAATGTAAATGTTGTTTTGTAGTTTTGTTCTAGTTGTAGTCTGATTGGTCTGTGTATTTAAACACCTGTGTTTCTTGTGTTGCTTGTGTGGTGTTGTGTTTCATGTTCCCTGGTTCATTGTTGTTCAGGTGGATTTATTAAATATTCTGTTGCACTTGGATCCTGTCTTATTTTTTATAGTTTCTCAGCTTTCATATTCTAGTGGTGGTGCTTTAATTATCCTTCGTCCATTGTACTTTATGATGTTGAAAACTGCAGAGAAAAGCCTTCTCTATTGATGCCTTTTAAAGTACTGCCACAACAGCCATATGTACTCAGCTGGCCATCATGTGCTCAAACTTTGCGTCTTGCACTGTTTTCATCTTGGCGCCCCTGAGTTTAGTTTTTCCATTGCTCTTTCTGGTGGAGCTGTGCATCTGTACAAAACAACTTTCAGTAATGACATACAGCAGCTGACATATTAGTTTATATATGATCATATATAATGTAGTAATGTAATATGAAACATTAAATCAATGCCTTTATGATCAGGTACAAGCCCCTCTGCTAGCTGATGTCTTTAGCAGTTAAGCATAATCTTTCAGCTAACACTAACTCCACTGAGTCTACAGCATGGTCATGGAGTGTGTTTCACTGCTCACGGCTCTGCACTACTAAGTGTTAACATGGAGCAGGACCAGCTTGAAAATGAGATGGTGAAACCAACTTCTAGTATTAACTACCAAATAGTATTAACATAGATATCATTCTCATAATATAAGTCATTTACATTTAGTCATTTAGCTGACGCTTTTATCCAAAGCGACTTACAAATGAGGAAAAGGAAGCAACTTCAATTACCATAGGAGCCAACAGTGAATAAGTGCATAAGAGTTACACTATATGAGCAATGTTTTTAGTTCTAGTCTACCTAACTAATGCAGCATTAACACCAGTTAGTGAATTAACCAACGCTTGACTAAAGATTTTAGATATTCTGGTATTATTACTTGACCTACAGTTTATGAGCAAAATGAATGGAATGAATAGTAGTGACAGAATCTAGTGTGTTCTGACACACCTACGCACATTTCACCGCCTCTGACCTTGATTTGTACCCTCATTGGCTACATACTGAACACTTTGTACTTCCCACAGTCATAAAATAATTCAGAAATAACCTGTTTAGAGGTGTTATGTTTATAAGCAATTATCATATATGACGACTGAATCACAGCTGTGCCACAATACACTCTTGCTTTGTGGGCTGTCTATTGATTAAAATTACATTGAATTAATTACATGATATGCTTGGTAATTAACCAAATTGATCACAATTAATTGCTTTGCAGTATTTGCTTGTTCTGGGCTGTCCGCTTTAATAAGTGGTTTGGCACAGAAACAGGCTTTGGATTTTGTAGGTTTGAATTGTTATAGTGATAGGTACATTTGCATGGAATTAGCATATGTATCAGATGATTGTAAGCATGTTTTTAATGCATTTTTAAATTGTATTAATTTGTACTAAATTTACATTGTTACTTTGACAGCCCTCAAAACATTTACTTTTAAGGTGAATATATGTGCATATTCATGTAATTTCAAGGAAGCTGTTCCAATCAAGAGGTTAGCAGGGGGGGGGTCTTATACACATCTCATACTTTTTTGCCCGTATTGTTCATGTTTGTCTTTTGAATGGCATGTATTCAAACCAGCATGCTGTAACATTTCTAGAGCAGAACCTCCATCGAGACCCTTAGCCCCAAAGACACTAATGACTGATGATTCACTAACCAGTGCTGGCTTTCAGAATATATTTGCATGATAATGCCACCATAGATGCATATAAAAACAGTGAGTCATATGTCCTTGCACGTGAACACACACACACACACACACACATTAGTGGTTGTCACTTGCTTTCTGATCTCTTTGAACATTGGGAGAAAAAACAGTGGCTACTTTTTTCTTTTTTTAAACTCTACATGACTTTAGACAAGCCGTCAGTCTGTGTGTCCAGTCTCATGCTCACACAGTACTTGTTAACAAGCTACAAATGGTCAAGCAGGATTCTCCCCTATAGAGAGAAACTGTTTTTTCTCAGTATAGGGCAAAATTGTCTTTATTCTTTCTCTCGGTTGCAAACCTTCTTACTGAGCTTCATTAAAATGACGCATGGTTCTTAAGATGGGGTTGGGGATTACATCTCATGAGTGATGATGATGATGATAATGTTTTGGTGGTGGTATGTTGTCAGTTACCTCGGCTGTCTTTCTTCACTGACTTCAGAATCTACAGTCTGGGAGTGTAAATAACTAAAGAATTAAAAGCTTGTTTATGTGTCTGTTTATGCAGATTGTAGGATGTGTAAGATCTGATGTAGAATCAGTTTTCTGAGACATAATTTTCTCTGTGTCCTGGATTTGTTCCACATCTTTGGACTTAACAGATGAGCCTGTAGAACCAGTTTTTTGGAAACAGGGCTGCCATCAGGCTTTGTGTCTGAAACATGTTCTGTCAGCAGGTTGTAGATGTATGATGGTGAAGAGTGTTTTCAGAACAAGAACAAGGGAACAGGATTCACACAGCCCTCGTGCTCCTAATTCACATTTTATGAAAAAAAAACAGATACATGCATTCTCCGTCTCATTTGTCAGAGATTTAGGGAATGATATCGGAGTCAAATTTCTCCATGGTGACTAAATCCATTAGAACTCCCTTCTGTCAGTAGGGTGAACTGAGAACTGAGATGAGGGCGACTGAAAAGTACACAATGAAATCATTGCCGTTCTGTCTCAGTAGCTCACTGTGTACTGGATGCTTCATAAGCTCCTCTGCGTGCCCTACTGTAGGTTGCCATGATGGTGTCAAAGTGATGGACAGAGTGTAGAGGAAAGATGTTTAGGAGACAACTGTGGTAAAACAGGCTGACGTGCTCCAACACTGGTTCTGAACTTCAAAGAGCCTTCTCTGTCAATAACTTGTTCAGGTATATTTTACTGTATTACTGTAAACTATATTACTGCAAACTGTTATTACAGTCATGAGGGTGTATTGACAATCACCCTTAAAACAAATAAGAATTACACACAATCTCTCAGATGCATTACAGAAATGAACCTGCTCCTGAGGGGTGATGTGTTTGTTTGTTAAAAACAATTATTCTGTCAAAAATCTTCAATGCAAAAATGCAAAAAACAAATCTTCACAAAACGTTTCGAGTGAGATGTGATCTGGACATCAAAGTGTCATGTGTTGTAGACATTCTGAGAAATGGTCAAAACACAAATCTCCGCACGTGTCATTTTAAAGAGAGCCCAGCTGTGGATTCCTGTTAATCAAGCAGTGCTCATTATACAGCCGGGAATGAACGAAGCTTTTAGCTGATTGAAGCTAGAGATTGTGGATGGAAGGAAGTGGATAGAAATGCATTAGATTTTCTTAAAATATGTTTTGAAAAGCCACTTTGATCATTACAAATGTACTTGTACTCTTTTAACCTTTCAGGTGTAATAATAAATGGATGCTGTGCAGCACCCTGTTTCTTAGTGTCTGATTTGTAATGTGACGTCTGCGGTTACTTGTTTATTTGTTATTTTCTACGTTATTCGGGTAAAATCTACTGCTTCAAGAAAATAACTGGCACATTTTAGTAGTTTAATATATTCAACAATTCACTGGGTAGTTTCATTATTTAACTGTGGAAAATATACTCATGGGATTCAATTACATTTAGAAGGGAATACTCAGACTACAAATTTAATAAAAATTCATGTGAGTTCAACATTCAACTGTATGTTAAGTCTTTTAATTTTTAAAGTCCATGTGGGGGTTTTTGGTTCATTACCCCACAACCAGCTCAGCACAGTGTCTCACTCTTAACGTTAGATAAGTAACTGTCATACAACATTGTGAGGTTTTTGCTTAAACACCAGTTCATATATAGGCAAATTAATTTTCTCATTTTATTTCATTTATGCATTTGGTAAATGTTTTCATTCAAAATGGCTTGCTGTGCAATTTGGGGGATCGAACCCATGACCTTAGGGTTGCGTGCACAATGTTGCACCAGTTGAGCTGAAACGGGTACCTTTAACCCCTGTAAGAAGAACAATGATTGTATCTTTTTTTCAAACAGCCAGAGAGATAAGCAGGAAGAGAGATGTTCATTAGCTCAAAGGAGCCGGTCTGAATCCAGCACCACAGCTGGTGGGTGTACAGTGCTGATAAGAGCAGTTGGTGATGATCTATACCTCGTCTGCTCGTCCTCCATCAATTCTGTTAACGGTTTGCTCATTTGGATTGATTTTGTGTGACAGCGGTCATAACTTACTCTACAAACAAAGGACAGATGATAACAAACATGACACATTTCCTGCACTCTGACAACCGGCACATCCGCGCTGCCTGTGAGGAAACTAAACCATCATTTAGTTTGGAGCTGCTGGCTGTTGCACGTGTTCTGATAATATATTGACAGTGTCAAACTGGATATCAGACTCATTCTTTTCCCTCGTGTGGCTTTTGTAAGCTTGTGTTGTCTGTGAATGTCAGTCAATACTGTATTGAACAAACGTGTTTGCTCGCGTTGAGAAAGGAGCATTACTGGGATGTGTTAGAAAATAGGACAGTGCTTGGATGTAGTAAACAGGGAATCATTTTGGCTACAGGAACAAGTTGATTTTGTTTAGGATGAGGACGGGAAAAACTGCTGCTTTATGACCGATGCACAGATCTACAGTTGTTCAGTAGGAGCACTACAGTTGTGATAAAGTACAGTTGTCTGTGTAATACATTCGTTTCATTTCTGTGCTGGAACTTGTTGTTTGTGTATAATACATGGTGCTCTGGAATACTTGATTCTGATTGGTCAGTCGTAACGTTCTGTCATCCCTGATGACAGCTGTTAGAACTGAACACACAGTGCTCTTCTGGATACAGCCAGTTATCTTGAATGCTGCTGTATATATGTGTAATGTGTCACTCTGCTGTCTCTCCTGCCAGGTGTGAATTTACTGCAAATGAGCTAATAAAACATTTTAAATCAGTGTTTTATTTGCTCATGTAAATCACTCATATGTATTAATGATTGCTATTGGGGTTTATTTTGGCTGGATGCATTATCCTTTACTTGAATCAGTAGCAAAAACAACATAATAGTGTTGTGAGATTAGCCCTGTGTTACTCGCTGCTCTTCATCTGAGCTGATGTGATCCAGCAGGTCTTTGACCTGAGACACACACACCAGTGTTTACAGTCAGATGCATATGTTCTGCTGAAGGTTAAACACACTCTCCTGAGGTTCTGTTCTCACAGGACATTTGGGTACCCCCAGGAGAAATATATGTGGAAGTTCTTTACATCGCCGTTTCAGTGAGATTAAAACTACACTATTGCGTCCCAATTCACCTTCTCATACTATGTGTATTATAAATTAGTGTTTGTATTAGATTTTAGAGCTATCAACAGGAGGCTCATGGGAAATGTTTATCTGCAGTTTGTGTTGTGTTTAGGTGATTATTTTTAAAACTCATTCTTGCACAACTTTGCATTGAGAGACACATTTGATTCTCTTTTACCTGTGGCTGTTACAGAAGCACTGACATTTCTTTCCTGATCATTTGAAGACTTTAATTGATGTCTAAACAGATTGTTATTGATTTTGTTCTTTATTTAGTTTCTTCAGACACACAGAGGCTTTGTGATGGGAGTGGATGTGTTTTTCATCAGTAGTGATTGAGTTTTGAGGATGTTGGATGTTTGTTTCTTATTGTAATTTCTTTACACTGCATTGTTTTACTGTAAAACCTCGTCTTGAAAGCTGCTGTAAAGTTTTTCAGGCTGTATGATATGATTGTGTATGTGTTTAGGGCTGTATGATATGATTGTGTATGTGTTTAGGGCTGTATGATATGATTGTGTATGTGTTTAGGGCTGTATGA
>JAZGTJ010000768.1:2038-74931 GCA_036877575.1 Botia almorhae | reverse complement strand
ATTCTACATCTTATCCCTAATCCTACCAAATACCTAAACTTACCAACTACCTTACTAACTATTAATAAGCAGCAAATTAGGAATTTATTGAGGGAAAAGTCATAGTTAATATTTAATAAGTGTTCACTGTTCTAAAGTGTTACAGAATGTTTTTCTGAAGATGTTGCTCTTTCACAAATATATAAAATGGATCTTTAGCGCAAGGATATGATGTTTAGTGCAGGAACCACATATATGTACAATAAACATCTTTCAGAATCTTTCAGATAATCAGATAAAAGAAGTGTAATTCTTTAGCAAAGTCATGTCCTAAAAACCCTCAAAGTACATCTGTGTGTTACACGTTGCTCTCTGTTATCGCACATGGCTGCGTTCTCTCTGTCTGTAGCCACAACAGACATGAACAGCCCCCCAACCCCCCTCCAGGACAAAACATAAATCATTACAATCTCGATACATAAACAAGCAAACTGAAGGCAGTTCCTGCCAAGCAATTGGGCATGAAATTTACCTGAAGAAAAAAAGGAGAAAGCACAAACGAGAAACCATCTCAAAAGCTGTTCCGGGATTTACAAAGGAAATGTGCAACAGCTATTCAATGAAGCACAAACCAAAATCGTTGCCACATTGTGTTTAGTCAAGAAACAGTCCCGCGGAACCCGACCGCAGCCTGAGACAACTGACAAATGAATATCATTCAATGCAGAAATACAATCCTTAATACACTTCAGTAATAATGTCCTGATCATGCTGGTACATTAGCTGGCCGGATTAGTGGGAGAGCTCATTCACTTACATGAACATGAGTCTTGGGTCATACACACACAGAGGCAGGATGTACATCACTCATTCTCAGACTTCATTCTTAATTATGTGTGCCTGGACATCAGGAAACTGCAGTCCTGCTCACACGAGCAAGACTAAACAGAGCGACGAGTGACGGAACACAGACATTTTTAATTTAACCCTCACACACAAGCAATAATAATAATCATATACTGTAGATTCTTGTTCCTCTGGGATTTTTTAAAAGTCAGATCCCTGTGTTAACCTGTGCAAGTCACAGTTATATACAGCCATCTGCGGTGCAGGGAAACCTGCAGTACGAAAACGACATCTCTTTCTAGGGGGTTTCCCTCAGGGGCAAATAAAGGACGAGATGATCTGCTGTAGGTATTGGTAACTTGGTAACAGTGTCAGAATTAATTGGTCTGGAGCTACTGCAGTCTGTTTACTTTCCATGTGCTTTTTAGAATTTAGAGGAGTGAAATGTTATTTATATTATTTTATTTATTCTATATAATATCCCCAGTTTAATAAATATGAAGTAAATATTGACACTTTATAACTTAGGGAAAATACCACTGAGCTACAAAAAAGCCTTTGCATCCTTTTGCATTAATATGTTTTAAGGCAGAACCTCTTTAAGGTTTTAAGAATAATATATTACCAGTTGGTTATAAATACTAATGCCAATAAATACATATAAACATGAACGTGTCATCATTATGCAAAGCTAACATTTTCCAACACCTGTGTGCCTAATTCCAAATTTATTGACCGTTTTCCAGAGCTGAAATCTGAGAGCATGTGGCGTTAACGCAGGTAAACGCTGGCACAAAAAAATGATGATTCAGGTGAGCTCAATTAAAACTCCTGTCAGACTGAAATGAAAGCTTTCAATAAATAACAGCCCGTTATCACCACAATATATCATTACACTGTATGTAGAGAGTTGAAAGCCATTTATCCTCTTTGAAACACATATGTATCATGCAATCGCTGATAACAGAAGACTCATTTAATTGGAGCACTAAACCCTGTTTATCAAGCCTTTATCTGATAAACTGACCTCGTGGTGATACAGTTTGTCACACAATATCATTATGGAGTGAGAGAGCGGTCAATCCAGGAAAAACCCACTCGGTTTAGGATTAACCAGCAAAGGCGAGTCGAGATAACTTCCTTCACTGTCTGATACCATCTGCAATTCCAAACTCACTTCAGAGTAAAGAGGCAATCTATTACCATCTTATCTATTCAGACACATTCCAGATCACATGGGGTCAGACAGGGCCATGCAAAATGAGTCTCAGCTCAGCAGGGCCAGAAGTATCACAGCTCTCACTCGGTGACAGACTCACTGCATCTAACTCTAGTTGTCCTCAGATAATGTCTGAGAAAAACACCATGAGCTGAATTAATCTGCAGACATTTGTGGTCCAAGTAAAGGCCTTCATTGCCATTTAAGACAAGACCAGAGATTCAGATGTGGGACTTATTGAACATGAAATGTTCTGCCTGAAATTTAGCACTTTGAATCGGACTTCTGGGATTCATTTACGCCCAGTTGTGAATGTTACACAAAAACAAAGCAAACTGCCATTGGTTAATTTGCATGTCAGTCAAACGGCCTTCCTGCCTTTGGTTTATGACTATAATAAGCTGCAATGTGCACCACATGTTATGGTGGATGACAAAACTGTATCTATGTGAGTCTATGTCTCTTAGTCACATCCTAGCTAACAATTTTAGGTTGCAGAAATTGCTTTATGTCTGTGACATTTTTAAAATGTTCCGCTAACTACTTAAGAGTAACGCTTTTGATAATATTACTGCAAGACTGATTTTTGATAACTGAGATAACTTTAGAAGAACGTTAGCCAACATTCTCAGAAAGTTTCCTATTAGCTGGGGTCATGGTCCACACCGGTCCATTTCTTCAGCTAGCGTGTGTGTGTGTGTGTGTGTGTGTTTGTTTTCCCAGAGGAGTCTGAAGTTCCTCAAACACAGGCACACAGATAGGGGGGCTTGATTACAGTGGATCTGAGCGGCACCTACACAAGAGCATGACCTGAATGTTTTCTAACAGAAATAAGACAGAGATGGTGGAGAGCAGAACAGGAGAAGCTATGACAATGACTGAGAGAGAGAGACAGAAAGTAAAAAAGGAAAGAAAGCATAGAAGGTTTCAGAGGAAAGCAACAGAGCCAACGTTTACCTTAGAAGCACGACCTGAGCGTGTGTTTCTGTGTCTGTCAGATCTCAGGCAAAGAACCAAGACCTGAAGGGAATGCAGGTCCATCTGGGTCAGTGCTGGATTTATTTTCCACTACATAAACCAGAGCATAAGTCTGCTAATACAATTTCCGCGTGTTAAAGGTATATGTATTGAAAATGTCATCGTTTAGTCACCCTGGTGTCATTCTAACCGTATAATTTTGTATCAGTTGATACAGATTTATTAGGTTTCGTTGTCATCAGTGTTGTAAAGCAGCCGTGTTCCTCCAGCACACTCCAATCTATCCTTATCCTTTTCCTTAACTCTCTATTAATTCCAGAGAAATCACAAAACAACATGCAAACCAAGGTGTCCCTGGTCATCCACTCATGTACAGCAGCAATTTTGGATCATTAAACTATTAAGTTACATTAATATGAGTTATAAACCAGAACCCTCGAACTCAAGGTACCACAGCACTAGCACACTTTAAATTTAAATACATGCAGCAGTTACCATTAAATTCCTGAACTGAAGGTGCTATTGAAATTGTGTTTTTCTGGATAATTGTGTTTTCTAATAATTACATATGAGCACATACTCATTTTCCCAGCCTGTGTCATTGTATGACATTACAAACAGACATGTCTGTTCAACGCCCACACCCAGTTCCCCAAACTGGTGACTGTGGTAATGACTGGACTGGTCTCAGATGGGGTAAGCCCTGTTAACCCGTGACAATGAGACAGCAGCTGGTGTTTACCTGTCTCTACTGTCTCAGGTGACAAGCTATTCTTAGCATTTATCATTCATAATTCATAACCACTGTCAGGGTTTAACCTAGTTACACAACCTATAAGCTTAACACATCCATTTCTCCTTAAAAAAAGAACTTCAGAAATAAAATGTTAAATTATCCAGCATTGATTTGCATTGATTTTTGAATGACACAATATCACAACTTATTATCACAACTCAAACTCTTTTTCTGACGCGTCCTACACGAAACAGCACCATTTCCATAAGAAACATCACAAATGACATTCTCCTGTCCGGAGATGTTGAGGGGAAAGATCTAAGACGAGGTCGTTAAGGATGATAATTAAGTCTCCTGAGCTATGAAAGAGCCACTGGTTTCTCATCTGGAATGAGCAGTAATATCTTCCTCTGGGTTTATCCACAGACACAGGATAAATAAACAATCTCTCCGCATGTCGGTTTGTTTGATGAAGAACGAGTATTTCCTGCGATCATGATTACAGTTAACAGTCTTCTGTCTTCTCGCTTAATCTTTCTAAAGAAGATAGAGGAGAAAAACCTTCTAGAATATTTACATGATGTGTTTATTCTGTCTTGCTCTAAAGCCTCAGTCAGGCTGAAAAGCCAATGATGGAGATTATAAAATTGTTCACTGTTTTCTAGAAGTGATTTCAGGTTATGTAATATTCATTAATATTCCATAAACAAACAGCAGATACATCCTTGTGCATTACACTCATTTTTTTTTGCCAGATATACGACCTTAATCAAGTAACAAGTTGTCTATTTATTTCCCATCGGCCATCAGCATGCATTTCTAAAATACGTGATATTTTAGATCATTAAAGCTATGATATTTTCAGGAAAGTAATCTTTCACATACTTCTCTTCAGAGTATTTTAATATCATTATTACAGTAGCATATGGTGATCTAATAAATACCTGCATGTAAGTTACTGTATCCCGCAGTATCATTTTCTAGCTTCTTGTATTTCTGTGTGGACCACACACAGACATTTGCCGCAGAAAGGCTTTGTTTGCAAAAAAAAACAGCAACTAAAACCCATTGAACCCACTAAAACATCTGTCACAAACTGAAACCAGAGCACAAGATCACGGATCTAATAGCCAATGAGAAAGAAAACAACCCTGAATTAGGTTCTTTTCTCTGATTTACAACGTTACAGTCGTTTGCAGAACGGAGACGTTTTGGAAGAAAAAGCTAATTTATTTTCCCCCTGACAGCTTAAAACAATGTAATGAAAATGTATTCTTGTAGTGATGTGTAAGACCTACCATGAGCTCCATGAAGGTTGTTAAGGGATGATATACACCTCTGTAGAAGCAACACGTCAGTGTGATTTAAATCAAATTTAAAAGAAAACATTTCCAGAACTACACTTCCCATAATACTGAAAAGGAGTTCGCCCAATCAGAGCATCCTCCAATCAAAAGTGTCCTGTGCCTTTAAATGCTTTTCGGCTTGGAATCAAAGGTTGCAATGCCGTGATCCATCCAAGAGCTAAGAGCTAATTAGCTTAATTAATGGCTTAGAACTCTTTATTAAAGTGTTCTTTATAATCCCCAAAGAGAAAATGGATATGAGAAATACTTCTGGAACAAGGGGGGTGGCTCTGTGGCTTTCCATCACGCAGCGTGTTTGTTTCTCGCAACTTATTGGCTTGAATTTAGATGTGTCATTAAGCGCAGGTCATACTAGGATAGCTTGTTGATTCAGTGCTGCAGAGTCGGTTGTGTCTTGGGACAGCGGTGACAAGCTTGTGTGGAAACTGCTGATTGCCCACACTGTCACATTATTACAACACTTCTGAGACAAAGAGCCAGCTGGGACAGAAACACATTTGTGTTCAAAACTTTAAATGTTACGACGAATGTGCACTTCAGCAGTACAGGGAGTTCATTTACTCATTTGTACACAAATGGATATTCTAAAAAGTGCCCGGTCGCCAAGCGGCGCTTTTTGAAGCTAAATGGTTGGTGGCGTCATTACGAGAAATTCAATTAAGAGCAAAACAACATTTTAGGAACGCAAGGGAAGTAGGTCGGGCAGGGAGAATTGAGGATAAAGCCACTTTTAGAAAACAAACAATCAACAAACTTAAAAGTCTGGCCCAAAGTCACTGCTGAGATAATGCACTGGTCGATGAAAGCCAGGAATGCTGGGTATGGCTGGACTCGTCTAAGCGTCCCGTTATTCTCCTGCAGTGATTGCCGTTATATAACCAATAGGGGCTAATAATAGAGCTGGCTCTTTGATTTTTTGTTTTATGACCTGATATAGAAACAGCACTTAGTCACGAAACTCCCCTCGGCCTATCAGGTTTCATCGCACTCGGAGTTAATGCTCTCAGCTGACAGAAAGAGCACTGAACATTTACCAAAAGGTCACTTCTCTTTAAAACTGCAGGGACCTCTGGACACCGTTTCAGTGAGTGATCCTAACAATACCCACATTGATTGACTCCTCCTGAACGCTCATTTATATGCATTAGGACGCAACTGAGAACTGCGAACACACACACACACAAACACACACACATTTGTTATTCTGTCATGGTGGGCAGTTTCCATTGGCTTCTATTGTTTTGTTCTAAGCTTATGCTATTTTCAACCCCCTTAACCCAGTTCCTAAACACAACCCTCACATAAACCTCTTCTAGATTTTTATACAGACATTATTTGATGTGCTTATTAAGCTGTTTTCTCTGTGGGGACTGTCACTGCAATGTAAGCAAATCCTGACAAAGTCTCATGGAAAACAATTTATTTTAATTGCATCTCTTTTTAACGGTCTGATCCAAAGCCATTTTTGGCACAAAAAAAATGTTGACAAGACCATTAATGTCAATGGACATCCTGTAATTGTGCCCGAGTATTAAAATGCAGTTAGAGAAAACTGACTCTGGCTAAAACAGCCATTTCAACATAATAGGACGAGGTTGGTCGCTGCAGTTCATTATAACAGATTTTTACATTTTCGCCACCATGCTGGGGGATTGCGGGATTGTTGACGAGGCGTTGCTAGGTGGTTGCCAAGGTGTGCTGAGTGGTAACTAATGTGTTGCTATGCAGTTGATAGAACATTTCTGAGAGGTTGCTAGGGTGTTCCGAGGTACTTAAACCCTCTAACCCTTTGCACAAGGGACCTTGAGAGTGATGTTACATTTGTATATATACACAAAAAAGAATTTCAAACAAACAAGTAAGAAATAAACAAATTAGGAAAGAAAGCCACAAACAAATGAAGTTCAACCAAGATCACTCACACAGCCTTCGGAGGAGATGAGGAGGCGGGGTGTCATGCTGGTAGTTCAGTGCATATGGCAGTACCATTCAAAGAGCTATGACAACCAGGATGCTAATAGCTCTGGAAATGGCGCTGCTATCCGCACCACACAAGCTCTTTCTCCTTCGCTGGGTCTTTGCTGTGTTTTAGCTGCAAAAGAAATCCACTAAGAGCCACTGAAAAAATAATCCATGATGGTGCATTGGAATTAGGTACAGGACTTATGAAACTGGAATATTCCCAGCTGAGGTGGTGGAAGTTAGCAACACTGTATCAACATACACCCGCGGAAGTCTCCCACAATCCGCACTTTAATCCAGCTGTTTACAGACGCAAACGCACCGAGTCGAGTGAGATCATTTTCTCAAGTGGAATAATATTCCTGCCAGAAACCACTCGCGCTAAAATAAATCAAACATTAAATAATCAAATCACTTGCGTTCACTTACCGCGGTGTATTTTTATCCAGCAAATCCAATTATTTTACAAGAAACCATTAAATACCACCGAGTGTTAAATGTCAATTTGGACGTGATTGTGGATCAGATTTTACAGTTCAAATAATGTGATGTCTTTCGAAAAGTATTAATCTCATAACAAATCAAAAAAGAATTATATTTAAAAATGGTCTATTTTTAGGACCATTAAGAGACAAAAAAATGACTCATTCTCACGATAATTCAAACCAAATTTCATTCTCAGTACCGTGAAAAATGTGGTTGTGGTTGGTCTTATCTAGCAAACTGAAAACATCTCTAACTGATTGTCATGACAACAGTGAGTCTGATGCAACGCAGAACCAAAAGCCTAAAACATGAGCTCACCTAAAGCGTTCATACTGTTCCACCAAATACTGGCATTTCCTTCACAAACTAATTTAATAAGTATAGCATCCATGTGTATAATAGCAGCATTTATTGAACTGCTTGTAATTTATACTGATTCAAATAAAATATTTCATTGTAAATAGTAAGTAGTAAATATCTATTCAAAATTAGAATGGAAATTGCATGGAAAATATCCAGAGATATTATTGTGTTGTAAGTTTAAGGACGAAACGCGCTAACGCTTATAAAAATGTCACAATGCATTTACACTGTGGAATAAAATGGTTTCATTTTTCTTAAGACACTCTTAAGTGGTTTTGTGAGATTCACTCATTAAGATGTTTTAATTGTGGAACCCACAAAATGGAAACACAAAGAACGGCTGTATTTCTCATCTCAAACACAGTGGCAGAACAAGGTTTTAATTGCAGTAATTAGACTGTGTTTTGACCACTGGGTCGACCCATCTGCTCTCGCTGCTGAAAAATAAAATCTACGGCTCTTTTAAAGAAGTCATCTTAGTTCCACTTAATTATCAGACTACTCGATGTGAGCCACTGCTCCTCTGATATCATGAGATAAAACACTGTTTCCTAGTCAAAATCTTAATCAATGTCATGACTACAAAGTGAAGGCTACTCCAAAGACTGAAGACTACGGTTGTGATGGAGAGCAACAAGTCCCCAAAAGGCATCAATAGGATCCTTATCAACCTAAACTGAATCTCCATGACATCAGGCCCAAAGCAAGATTCTTATTTAAAGTAACATTGCGAGTCCAGCCCACTTAGCTCACCACATCTGTCCTCAATAGACACAGTGCTATGTATCCACAACTCTCCCAATAAGACATCAGCCCTGCCAAACAACTTATTACAAGTGATGGGCTCTTGGCTCTGGTTTGGTTGAGATCTTTTGTCTCCAGTAACCTGGGCAGCCTGGCCATCGATTTTCTATAATAACAGTCAAATTACCTCAAGCTGGAGGCTCTCATAGCTCTGAATACATAATCACAAACAATTAATATTGGCGTCTGTTGTCTGTTCACCCTCGGGTCTGTGTGGGGCTCCTCTGAGGTACGTTTGTGAATGTTGAGCAAAGCCAGTTACATCAGCACAGGAAGAGTGATTCACACTCATAATAATAATAATAAAAAATGCATCAATTTCCTGTTACTTCTTGTCCAAAGTTGATTTTTTCATACCTATTGATCTTCAGAAACTTGAGAACTGAGAAGAAAAGCCTTAAAACTTTTGGAGGTGATGATGCATCTTTATTGGCTGTAAACACTAGCAAAGCGCCAATTACTGGCAGAAGATAATTTACTGTGTGTGTGTGTGTGTGTCTCTGCAGTCGTAACACACTGGACCCGGCGAGTGTGGACCTCTGCTCATTAGGAGGAAGCATTACTCTGTTTCGCAGGAATGAGATCTGAACAAACTGGACCTCAATCATGATGACTTCCATCACCTTTTAATGGTCTGATTTAAGAGTGGGTGGTACGACCAAAACCTTATATTTGACCAAAATGCTGTAATATACAATGTGTTTAACAGTCACGATATGCAACTTCATTATAAAATAACCTAGCTGGTGAATTAAAGCTGCCATCCGACCAATCAAAAATATTTGGCAATAAAAATTAAAACAAAAATCTTGTTGTGCATGACAGATCAGCGTTCAGTGGTAAATGTATAGAAAATTATTTATAATCTGAGTTAAGTCAGGTCACATTTCCCAGGAAATGTCAGTTTGGCTTCATTTGACTTCAATATACGTAAGGAAAAGTGTGAAGTGACCTGCAGCTTCATGCTTCAAACAGAGATGGCGGTAGAGAGGCGAAGGGTACAGAGTGCAGCTTTAACGAAACTCTTGTTTCAGCTGTGGTAGATCCTGGAATACGTCCCTCAGAGCTGAAGTGTTTCTAAGAAACCGCTTTAACATGCGCTGTCCATCAGGACTGAAGTTACTCTCTGTTCTCCTCGCCTCTCTCCATCAAAATGAATGACGCGGGTAACTTTCTCTCTGTGCTTTATTTTGCCGCTCTTTCTCTCATTAGGGTAACTGGGCTGCTTAGTGTACTTTACCTGCTAGAAGCCCAAAAATGTGGGTAGAATGATAACAGTGTTTTACTCTACAGGTCAAGTTAATCAAGTCCCCCGTGCAAATCCAGTTAGAGAGAATTAATGACTCTAATTAGAGAAACCAGACTTGATTAAACAGAATCTTCACCTATTGTTTAACTACTGCTGGATGCTAAAGATAGTAGTATACTGGAGTTTATATTTTCAGAAGACCGTGTGTGTTTCTTGCCCATATGAAACTCCAGGTCAGTGCTATGGTGTTGCTAATGGGTTGGAGTGCTATGTGCAGCTAAGTTTAGGGTCGGTAGTTTATCTCAATCCTTAACCCCTAGTATTATCAAGAGTTAAACAAATCTGGTTATTGTCAACCCTGTTATTTCAACCATCTGTACAGGATATACTATAATGTATACATAAAGTATAATGCCATTTGGATGCATTAGTTGCATTAGTACAGAATGTCTTCAGACTGTGTTTTAAAATACGGAATGAATTGTCTTTCACAGTTTTAAAGGTAAACAAATAGAATGAAGTGTCATTATTGTCCGGGCTCTCTAAAAGCATTTAAACTCTACAGAATAAGCCTGGATTTACAAATATACAGTGAATCAGACACACACACACACACACACACACACACGCTTACTTATCTGTCCAAATGGGGACATTTCATAGACTTCTACTGTTTTTATACACAACTAGTGTGTAGTGTATAGTGCACACACACACACACACACACACACCATTAAGCCTATTAACACTGATGACCCTGATGAAGGCATAAAGAGTAGGAAAAACAGTCAAACTGTGCAGTGATGGGAAAAAGATTGAGTGTGAAAAACTCACTTGAGACTCTCCACACAGCACTAAACAGGCACAGGTCTAGTGTTGCAGAACCAGAGGAGCAGTTTGGAGGCAGAGGAGCAGCCACTGGAGCAGAGGAGGACAGGGGGCAGCAGAGGGCAGCACACGGGGACGACAAAGATGAAGAAGAGGAGGAGGAGGAGAGAAGAGGAAACGCAGGTTATTTCAGTCCTGATTGATTCGGTGCACTTTCAATCAATGAACATACGACAGGAACTAGAAAAGGGACACACTTTAAAGCTGTGCATTTATATACTTTATTTCTCACACGTTGCTCTTTCAGAGCTCAGGAGATTTGATGGAGATCTCAGTGGTGTTTCATTTAAGTATGAACTTTGTCTGAGATGTTTCTCCCAAAATTGCTTAGGAGAGATAAACATAGAAATAAATGAAACCATTGTTAAAATACATCAGGAGTATGGAGCTGTAAAATTAATCTAGATTATATACCTACAATATTCTGCATTTATGTAAATATATGATATGAAATGTTTGAGTTTTCATTGGAGTTGACAAATTTCAGATCAGTTTGTGACACTGTTGAAATCTCTAATGGGGACGTTTGTGAGATTCTCTTTATATCAAATATTATCATCTTAATCACAGAGAAATGGAATGGCTATTCTAATAAAATTAATTCATTTTAGAAATGGACAAGAAAGAAACAACACACAATGAACACCACCTCTCCAGGTTACGCTGACTGGAGAGGATAATATACCAGCTCAGACAAACAATGGCATTATCACAAACTCAGCTGGTCATAAAAGGAGCTCAGTGAGATCATAGTTTACCGTCGGATCTGTGAACACACACAAAAACTTTGAACGCTAGTATATACCCCTCGATCATAAATGAACAAGCTTAGCACAGTTTATCCTGCTATGTGCAATGTAAACGCCTTTTTGTGGACAAAGAAAGAACAAAGAATTTTGTGAGCCAATGGGTTGACAGATTACCCCAGCATTTGTGTACCGTGTAAACACAGATCTTTTCCTGGTTTTAAGTAGCTGACACTTTAGATACACTTTAGATACACTGTATCTACGGTTCCTCATTTATTGGCTTCATAATAGGCTCATAACACGAATTACTCAAACACAGAGGTTTCCAGCAGACCACAGAATGGCTGCATGACTCACTGTGCTGTCTCTCATAAAGGTTACGAATCAACATTTGCTCTCCAAGCTGTGGCTAAGGACATTCGTGTACGTGTGCTGTAGAGCAAACAGAGCTGATGTGTAGACCTATAGACCTCCGTAATGAAATCCTAACCCGTCTTTAAAAAGTTTTCAATCAATAAATATTGGTTCAAATCCACAATCTCTGCAGAAACTTTGAGCCAGGTGAGCAGAGGGCAGATGCGCAATAAAAAGCATGACTCTTCTGAAGGTGCATTGTGGGTAAATTCCTTTATCTCAGAGGAATCACGCAGGATGTGCACACTATAAGATCTTCTCACATCTACAGTATGAGTGCTTGCAAGGAAAAAACAATATTATAAGGTTTTAACTAAGCTTCAGTCACTGTTTTCATGACATGCATCAAATTTATGACACACACCTGCAATTCCAGCTGCACCATTTCTGAAATCATTCTTTATTTTTTTTACACAAGAACTCAAATTTTAACTTGCATGCTTGCGTGAGATAATTTTTATGGGGTCGATATTATGAAATTATCGTGATTAAGTAATCAAAGGTGTGACCAATAATTCCCAGATTAGGAGCAGTCACAAACGGAGCAGAATTTTATAACCTCATCAGATTAATCATTCACTATAAAGCCGCGAGAGTGTCTGGTGAAGTGTGTGTATGGTCATCTAAACCGCACTGACAATACCAATCTGAATAAAGCTCACTAAAAATGACAGATATTGTTTCCGTCATTCGTTCTGGGCATTGCGTTTGATCTGCCTCTGTCAGTCCCGGTTTCATTTCGAGGAAGTTTATTTCCAAAGAGCAAAGCACTTGAGGCGTTCTGCGCGGCTGTATCCGAGCGCTGGTAAGAGTTGACATGTGTGGTATTGTTTCAGTCTGAGGTTAGCTGAGAAAAACATCCTGTCCCAAAAGAAGCAGCGTTGAGAGATTGCTCATGCCAGATAACATATGCTTATCATCAGACGCCAGAGCCCAGTCTGGAAAGAGCGGGAAAATACTTCATCAAATGCACAACCAATACGATGGCGTGGAGATAAGCCGATCTACGGCGACCCCGTTTGCCCCCGTACGAAATTTTATTGTGTTCTTATGATGTACGCCGATAATCTGTTACATAGTCCATGGCTAAAGTAATCAAAAACATCTTTTAAAACTCTCGTCATATAAGCCCTGGAATACTTCAATATTAACGTTGCAAATTTACGGGCGAAAGCGCTGCAAGTTTTATTGGGACTGCAGACAAGAATCGTAACTTAAAAATATGAGGCATGAATTTGAACTGGCGTTTGTTCAGTGGAATGCCGGGTCTAACGGTGTTGAGCTCGCTGCTGAATGGCTGATGGCACGCACGACAGCCAGCTGTCATCAGCGTGGCAACGTGTTGCTCCGTAAAAAGCAGGTCCATCATTTCAGACAGGATTCGTCATACGCGCATGCAGACGTGCACGCATTCATCGTCTCTTTCTCGCTGAACTCGTATATCACCGCAGCTCAAGCGCAGCTAACGTGTAAACCTGCTGTTGGTTTAAGCAGAGCCACCCAGGTGTTATTTAGCTAACCTCTGCTTCACATGGACTCCGTGTGCTAACGTTTGCACAGGGTAGATCTTCTCAAGCCATCAGGACGTGCTTTTTAAGACACGTACTGGCAAAGTCTACTGGTACCATGCAATACTTCTCTTAAGCAACTGGTTTGGAAAGCTATGTTCTTGTGGTGCACACAAAGACTCTCTTTATCCATGCATACACAAAATGTATTCTTCTGTTTGCAGTTACGCTGCATTAATCAAGAACACAAAACGCCTCTCACAGACTATAAATCTAACTTACAATTCATATTATATCAATAGAATTCCTTTGGGTTTCCCCATCTCATTTTTGGGATACATTTTCATAGATATTTAAGCAATCAGACCCATTATTGGTCTGATCTAGTCTCTATATTAGTCTCAAATAAAAGTGCCTAATAATTATGCCGCCCGCCCAGCTAACAGGGAACGTTGTCAGAACATTGGCTGAATGTTATCAAATGAAAGTTATTAAAAAATGTTCTTGCAGTAACTTTAGTAGGTTTTTAATGTCACATATCATATATAAAAACATTATTCTTAAGTTCTTAGTGGAACATTTAAAAAAAATTACAGAATTTAAAAAAGTAAATAAAGTTCTTAGCACCAAACAGTTACGTTAAAACGGATACAAAAAAACAGACATTTTGAACATTCCTAGAACTTTCAAAATAACGTTTTTAACATTTATTTGTTATTTAACGGAAACGTTCTTACAAGCTAATAATGTCAGCTGAATAATATACTCAGTGTGCCTATGATGTCTTTAAATGATGGGAAGGCGTCTTATTAGGCTTTTGGAACACAGCTCAGGTCGACTGCTGAAGCAGGTCGACAGCTGCTAGAAACTAGAATGCTTTTTTCTAATCAAAAGTGCAGCATGCTTGTAGTGTGCACACTTTCTTCATTTATAACGAGTATGTTTCTGCTTTGTCATTTAGATGAGGTGTCAGTACAAAGATAAGACTCATCCTTTAGGAAGAAGACTTTAGAGGAAGCTTTTAAAAAGGTAGAAATGTGCTGACTGCTTCGTTGTGCTCTAACAGATGCTGAATAACTGGTTTGTGAAATGAACACATGCAGACTGTGTAAAGCACGCAGACTTCTGCGTTATGTCTGCATTGCAGACTTCCATGTCTTGAATTCATGCATCCTCGGGCCTTATTTCAAATGCAGCTTAATGCCCTCGTCTGTCATGAACATCCAATGTGATGAGTACATGATCTCTCTGCAAGACTTTTGGAGATTCTGCGGTACACACTCACAGCAACAAACCTTAACATCGTCTGTCAGAAATTATTGGGCTTTCTCATTAAACTGACCATAAATGTCACATATAAATCTGAACAGAAATTATTTATGACATGCTGTAGGAGCCAGAAACCAGAATCCAACACAAACAGCCTCTCTGAAACTGGCGAACACAACATTAGTAACAAATATGATTTAGTTCTGTGTCTGATCTCCATTAAACTCTCCTCAAAGCTGCTGTATATTTTAAACCAGGTGACACTTTTTCCAAATTCCACTCACAGAACAATTACCAATATGATAAATCAAATATAGTGCTGATGTTAGATCAAGACCCCCGGAACGTTTCTGAATTCCCATGACTCTGCGTTTTTTAAATTACGTTTCTAAAGCATGTGCTAACTCAGGGAATATTTCTGCGCTCCCTGTGCTCGATCAGTTAACTGGCACTGGGAATTACCTGTAAATGTAATGAAAATAAGGGTGACCAATTGTGGAAAACGTATGGGAACATTGCGTGGCAGCATACGCGTACGCATGATTCCTAGATATCCCTTGTTCATTTAACTCCATATGCATTTCAAAAGATATGCAATAAATATTTACCAGGCTTAAACCCAACCAAAAGACTAATATTACTTTCAACAACATTAAAACATTTGATTTTCAGCTAATCATTTTTTAAAAAAAATAACAAAGCAGCTGGTAAGAAGGAAGTTTTCCTAACCCAGAACTGAATTTGTATCACCTGCTGACCAAAAAAAAGCAATAAGCATTGTGCCTGCGAGCGATTTGCGATTGGATCTAAAATGTCAGTGGAACCCCACATGAACGTGTATACCTGCAGCAAGCATTTCATCACAGGTAAAAATCTAAAATTTAAACACACAAATCCATGACATGACCCAATCTTCCATTACTCAGAACCAGAAAGTCTTATTCCAAACTCATGCCACAGGCCGAGCCAGAAGCAAACATACCGGAGCGCTCAAATAAACATACCAGTGTTGTGATAGTCAGTGTTTACACTTATTGGAATAATCAACCCAGAAAGGCGTTAACTTTAGTTGTCTTTTCACACTGAGCAATACTGATTTCAGTATTTTAAGATTAAAATAAAACACTTTACCTTTAGGAAAAAAACACCTACATATAGTGACTGGAGATTACCTGCAGTTTAATCTGCGTAGGTTGAACTGGGATTTACAAACTAAACTCTGGCCATTAATCCATAACAGCTCTCGGAAACTAAAACCTCACAAAACAACTCGAGATCAAATCTAGTTAAAACACCTTTAATACACTGAGTGGGTCTTTTCCATGATGTCATTTCCTGTTTCATGGTTATCTTGTCACATGACAGCAAAATGGCTTCCTTCAGCTTATAATAATAATAATAATACAAAACTGCTTCACTGCCTTTTTAAGTAATATCATTACATTAAAATGTTAATTAAAATAGGCGTATTTAAGTCATTGTCTATATAATTCAGATTTAAATGTGTTTTTTGAATGAACTAATCGATCTGGGCGACAGTAAAATGAGTCTTGTATCATTGACCCATTCGCACCACGACACAGATCTCTATCAGTGAATAAATCAATAACTTCTTGGCAAGATCTGAATACATATTTGACGACACTAATTCCAACCACTGAGACAAGAAGACATTGAGACAGAACCCAGAGGAGTCTCCCATACTCAGACGGGTTTAACCTCTCCATGTTGCGCTGCGGCTGACCGGCTAAATAATTAAGACGGAAGACAGCAGACCTGTGTTTAGATCTGTGCCGTCTGTGTTAATCTGCCTGGATCCCCCCAAACTCATTTGCCTGTCCACAGCTCCGGCCTCCAGCGTCTCCGGCAGAGCAACGGCTCTCCAAAGCTGCTGCCGCAGGATCCCAGCATACTTCACTGTAATGTTTATCAGACAGATTAACATGCTGACAGCCACACCATTTGGAAACAGTTCCGCGATTTATGTCCCGGGCAGGTTTCCATTGGCTGTGGAAAACAGAGTGGTAGGATATAGTAAAAAGTCTTCACAGCCATTTGTGAAGGCCAGTCTGGAGCTGGTTTTAGTGGGACATGTTTAGACAACAACTTCTGTGGCCTTTGAAGACTCTGAAACAATCTGTAGTTTCGTTGATCGAGGTGTGTGCGCAGCCAGCGTCTCTGATCTTGTGTGTTTGTATACTGCGGAGGTCTGGCAGACTGTGTTGGTTTCTTGTTGTATTAACGTTGGTACTGAACAGTTCATGCAAAAAAGCATTTCTGCTGTCCATATTAGTTCATAATGATCAATGCATTCTGATGAGCTGGGTTGGTTTTTGTGGATAAATGTGCACCTTGTCATTTCTTGATTGTAGAGATGTGACGCACTTATCAAAAGCAGAGACACTTCTTTCTTGAAATATCGCTGCTTTATAAATGAATGATTTACCAAATCAGAAAAATGATGGACCTGTTATTTAATTTGCTGTTATTTACTTTAAAAATGCGTGTGAGTCGGTGATGCACTTAGCAGAAAATCTTTCTGTGAAGTATTATGTTTTGCTGCCTATAATAAAAATAATATAAAATTAAATATAATAATAATATAAAGAAATAAATACTTGCACCTTTCATTTGGGTATTCAGGCTGAGAATGCACAATTAAACTGACAAGGACAGAACGGCAGTGGATTGGGTCGTGTGTGTTGACATAAAAATGACAGTGACAAGCTGCTCCATAATTGCTGTCCATCCAAAACTCACACTGTTGACACTGCAGTGCATCTCATTCCCATGAATCAGTTGATCTGAGTGGTCATCAAGTGACCTGAAGCAAACAATACACTGGACACTGTCCAAACATATTATTCTGACCATATTAAACCAAACTGTCACAGAAAATATTAAATGACTGCTCTGGACGTACACACACTGTGTGAGTCAATAAATGAAGAAATGTCTGTCATATTTCACATTCAAATTAAATATATATTTTGCACAAAAAATGAAGCTTATTTTAGGACCTTTATCATTTTGAGCACTGTGACATGATTTACACAAAGCACATTTCTCCCACTGTTCTGCTTACAGTTATGATAAAAAGCTAATTTTCATCTTGTTAGGAAACAATATTATTTACATTTTTATTATAATTAATAATGGTATGACAAATACAGTTCTGATGTTTACTTACTGGTGAACTGTACAAACGTAACGATGTACATTTTTTTTGCATAACAGTAATGAGAATATGACTGGGGTCAAGACAGAATTGTCATGTAAATAATCTCACAAAGCAATATAAAATAAACGTCGTAAACAGACTTTGTTTGGTTTGTGCGGATCATCGTTTCTTGTGTTTCTCTCTTGATTTTGACGTGAGATATGACAGACATTTGTTTCATCTGGAAAGAACGTCCATTTGACTTGTTCCCTTTAAAATGCAAAAGCTAAACGACAGATTAAGAAATGCATTATGACTCCCTCTCCTTGCCAAAGTGTTCTGTGAGATGGCCAAACACAAAGACATTGCCTAAATGGAGGTAAACCCATTGGTGTTTCCATGGAAACGAAATCCACAGATCTCTTTTGAGAAAGTCATTTGAAAGACTTGCAACATATGATTAGAACGAGAGGAAACAGCACAGCAATACTCACTGCGTTCTCGTTGTTACCGACAGTACACGAACTGTCAGCGCGACGAGGAACAAGCGAAACCAAAACAGCTTTAAATTCAACTTTGCGTCCTGCGAATTCAAACTATTTTTTTCCCTCAGAAACCATGACTGAAGCTCACAGTGGACGCCCCAGGTTTTAATCTCACTGCAGCTAATTTTTTTATAATTAGCAGGACTGACAATGCTTTATAATTTGTTGGCAATGGAATAAATAAGAAACTGAAGTATTGCGAAGAGATTAAAGCAAACAGAGGCAGCGATCTGACGCTGAGGTAGAGGGCTGCTGACACCTGAATATTTTTATTTGGCCTCTTTGAAAGTTTCTCTCCTCTTCCCAGCAGGCCCGGCACCAAATGTCACCAACAAACCATGCATAAAAGCACCTTAAATGAAAACTGCAACTATAAATTATTTAAAAAAATAACCAATTCATTCATTATTAATAACAGTCTGCTTTTACTTTTTGGACTGCCCGAATTCCGCCTCAGGCGGGCTCAAGTGCTACACTGCGACATCGTAATAAAGCACCCGAACAAAAGTCCAGTAAAAACATCTGCCAATAGATAAATGAGGGGGCGTGTCTAAACACACACCAATGAATGTGAGCGTCGCATTTTAATCAAAACGTCTGTGAAAACATTGTAATCCTGCCATACAAAATGAAAAGTTTGTATTTGCCGAGCACCAGTAACAAGACTTACAGCTTATGTAAGATAAGCTTATGTTATTACTCGCTCGATAAACAAGAAAAAAATGAACTCTTCCTATTTTCCAGGAAAAAATGAACATCGTGTCACTCTTTATGCCCTCCAACCACACAAACGTTATCATGTTACGCTATCGTGTCTTTTCTATACCTCCATCACTCAGCATACAGTACGTGTTTCCTTGTCTTGTTGCATTAATAGCAACACATCCCTGCATTCTAGATTTCCCTCGAGGGGTCTGAGTTCAAACAGACCAGCTGGCTTAAATCTTTAATCTTTACTGTATTAAAAATAACATGTTACGCTGTGGTTAAGGCCTGAGGGAGCTCTCCTCCGTAAACCCCACACAGAGAAGAGCATCTCTCTCTCTCTCTCCGTCAACACAGCAGCTCTGAACAACCATCACCACCGCGTTGTGTAAAGTGAGGTTCATCTGAGATTGCGTCCTCCTCTGACTCTGTAGATGACTACAAAAGCGTTCAAACATCATCCATCAGCTCATTTCATTTTCTATTTATCTTCAAAGAGCTCGTTGTACCATTGAAAACAAACCGGACCTTTCAGAACTCACAACATCCCAACCAGTGAATTAAGATCATCGATTGTATGTTTTTACATAAGCATTTAAGAGGCATTTTAGAGTCTTTTAGACCCAAAAGAAAATGTAACTTAGTGTATTCTGTTTTAGTTTTCAATTTGTAAACAGGAAAGAAAATTGAGAAATATATAAAAAAGGAATCTGAATATTTCAACCTGTACCAGCAGTTCTCGCAGAAACAGTGAGTTTGAGGTTTAGCTTCTCGTTGGATTTTGCAGTTTAATATACACGTCTCTTGTGTGCCCTTTTCTGAGTAAATGTTGTTAGGTCAAAGAGGTGACCATTCTAGAAAGGTCACATGAGGGAATACTCAGAAAGACAATTACACCTGACACTGATCATAATGGACCAGTGTACACGGCAAAAAATGAAAACCTTTGCTGTCTGTTGCTCCAATATACCAAACAAACTAGAAGAAGCTTTATATATCAGCAAATGAACCAGATCTTCTACATTGCTGAAGAAGAACACATTCAGATCAAAGAGAGATTATGGACCAGGCTGAGGCCTCCAGCGAACAGAGAACGTTGGTTAATGTTCTCTAAAAGTTCTCTCAACGTTATTAGAAAAAGATCTTTCAGTAACGTTCATAGATTATAAATCATAGCAAAAACGTTATTCTTAAGTAGCCAAAAACATTACAGAACAAAAAATGTTTAAATAATGTTCTTCTAAGCAAGCAATAAGGTTAATACAACATCTGAAAAACTAGACGTTTTGAACATTCCTAGAACTTTTAAAATAACATTTTAAACATTTCTGTTATTTAATTAAAACATTACAGAAATGTTCTCACAACCAAACACTGTTAGCTGGGCCAGATTTCTGGGCTCTCTGACTACCAGGTGTAGATCCTCAAAGAACCATAATCCATCCTTGTTTGAAGTAGTCAAAGTGTAATTCTAGAGACCACACCAGAACCACAAAACAACAAAGAGAGGAGACTAAACACAGCGCGTTCTCACTTACTTGAGGACGTGTGTAGAGCCGTTGATCTGTGTGGCCGTGCAGGGCGTCGCAGGCCCCAGGATGGAAGGTCGACGGTACCGCTTGTGTCCACAGCAGAGAATGATGAGGAAGGCACGACGGAAGGATTTGTTGAGGAAGGCGTAGAGGATGGGGTTGAGCATGGAGTTGATGTAGCCCAGCCAGAGGCAGGCGGCCCACAGCTGCTCCGGGACGCTGTAGTCTATGAAGGGGTCCACCACGTTTGTGATGAAGAAAGGGGCCCAGCACAGACAGAAGCAGCCCATGATTATGCACAAAGTCTTGGCTGCTTTGGTCTCGGTGCGCATGCGGTGGTTGCGTTGGTGGTCGGCGCTGTCCGAGGCTGCATTTCCCGCTCCTCCGGCCCTCTGAAGCAGGTTGATCTGCCGGGCGTGTTCCCGGGCTGTGACATAGATGCGCTGGTAGGCCAGAACCATCAGAATCAGTGGTAAGTAGAAGGCCACAACTGAGCAGGTCAGAGCGTATGGCTTGTTCACCATGAAAACACACACTGTGGAGTTGCCGGAGAACTTTCGCTTCTCTATCTGTGGAGAAAAGGCAAACACTATAAATGAAGGACATCCCTTTGCTGTTTTGCATACATTCATTAGTATTCAACTTCATGCTGTTCCGGCTTCAGGGAACGGTCAACTTGAGAAGACCTTTAAACAGAAAAGGTGGCTGCCCACAATTCTTCATTTAGTCTAACACAAACACTACCAGGTGAGGAAGACATCTCACCTTGAAGGCAATAATCTTTAAGAGTCTTGCTCAGAACATATATTTGGAAAGAAAGTCTTTCTTTGATCTTTTATTGTTAATGAATCATGGAGCATCAAACTGAATCATAAGAAAGGAACAAGATTACTTAGATTCCAAGTGAGCGCGATGGATTTAACAGTTAAGATAACATAGTACATACATATATTATATTTTCATAATTAGTAAATTAATTACACTCACTTAGAATCTAATAATAGTCATCTGGTTTCTCTCTGATGCATGAACAACACAGTCAGATCTTTAAAAGATATTTGTAAGCTTTGTAAAATGGCATATTTGTGTGATTTCCATAATTCTGACTCTCCTCTTTATGTCTTTATGTTTTAACAAAAACTGAAAGTGGCGATACATTACCACTACCAAGAACACTACCAAGTTTACTTTGTGATTTATTACTCACTAAAACTTTAAAGCCACTATGCTACAATGCCATACTTACAACTTAATACATAATGTGATATTTTAAATGATATGTGATAAATTAAACTTAATTTATAAAGTTTATTTCACATGCACTTTCCTCTCATTGGCTATACAAGCTCGTCCAAAATTGCGGGAAATCATTGTATAATTATTTAAACAGAAAAAAACCATAAAGCCTCGTTCCAATTAGAAACGTTATTGTATTTAATGACATTAATTATAACCAAAAATGAAATCCTGTCACGTAGCGCTTCACCCCACAGTAATATTAAAATGAACAAAAGCTCCAATTAAATGGCTAGTCACTGTAAGCGCGCGGAGCCTGAAGAGAGGTCTCGAGTCAGCTCAGATGAAACACTGAACAACAGTGTAATGCATTCACATATATTTACCCTTTACAAACACATTCATATTGATCCCACAAACAGGAGGCGGAGTCAATAATGAGAGTCATTAATCACCGCTCATCTGCATTTCTCCGCCTGTCTGCGCTTTCTTGTGCTCTCACATCTCTAATGTCTTCAACCCACCACCAGCAATCAATAAAAAAACTACAGTGCTGCACTTTTTTCTCTCATGAATTGTAAACAAATAAAAAAACCCAAATATAATTAATGTGATAGAATACAGTAGGTATTAATGCAGTGGAATACAGTAGGTATTAATGCGGTGGAATACAGTAGGTATTAATGCAGTAGGTATCAATACTCCAGAGCTATGTGTATACTCCCAAATCACATGTTTCTTTTAATGCAATTTAATGGGATTCCAATGTATTATCTAAACATTATAAACATATAAACTTCCACTACATTTCTCAGTTATACTGAATTAGTTTAAATTTATTTTGTTTTCTTTCTTGTGTTCCTGTGGGACATTTTCATTCTTGGGAGCGTTTGTTGAACAAAAATCTATGAAGTGCTAAAATCATTTCGGTCAATTTTTTTTTTTTAAATGCACATATTGTATCTGCTATCTGAATTTGTCAATATGTTGGAGCACACTAGCATCCAGATAACATCAAATCTAAGATCCATGAGCTAAAAGCTACAAAATTCTACTTTAATGGCATCTTAAGGTACATCTGAGATAAAATGATTACCACAGACTAACAAAAAAACAACAGAAATCGTAACATATCATGTTTATAAAACCTCCGTGCTGAAATATTACATTTACATGCATGTCAGAACTAGAGAGAAGCACTTTGTAGATAACATTCAAATAACGTTCTCATTTCTCCAGCATGGCTTTAATTATGGCGCATCAGTCTTCACCCTGGGCCATATTTCGTTTGTTTACTGGAAAATAATGGATTAAGTTCCCTACCTGAGACTTTGGCATTTAATATTCTACTCAATCATCTCAGCCTTCAAAGAGGAACTGCACGAGAGCCCCCGCGTACCGCAATTGCTTTCTTTGATACGCGGACAGTGGCCCGGGTTCTGTGCATGGATGCATAATTGCCTTTTCAAACTGCATGCAGAGCGGAGAGGCTAGTGAAATGATTGAAAAAGATTACTTTTTTATGATGCATAAACACATGCGTCACAAGTTTGCTGGACTCGTTATCACTCGCCACATTTTTTATAGAGCGCTTTAATAATCCGGCGTGCCCTGATTGCGTACCAGCCGAGTGAGAAGCAAAGAAACATCATTATTTAAAAAATCCAAGTCACAAACATTATCACCACAAACAGTCAGTAACATCTGACAGACGTCACTCACCAAATCGTGTATTCCAATGGTGTTCCAGCCTTGCATTATGGGTAAAAAGGAAATAACGGTTGGGATTATCCAGCATCCTCCGATCATTAGAGCCACCCTCATTGGTGTCATTTTATTTCTGTAGACCAGTGGCTGGCAACATATGGCATAGTACCTGTAACGCAGAGTGGAAAGCATTTATTTGTTCAGAAATAAACAATAAACATAACAAAATGATTCTACAGAATTATACTAAACACATTGCTTTGGTTATTTATTTTGCATGCATTTTCTTGAAACCTGCAAGTTTTCAAATATGCAAGTAAAAGACAGCGACCTTGAAAATCCTGAAGGGAGACGGCCGGTAAATGCCCCTGACTGACAAAATGTCAACATATCAGATATAAGATTCAGGAAACAGAGCGGTTTTGTCAACCTGCTACAGCGCCTTCTGATCTGGAAGTCTAGTTTAATCAGAGCCTCTGGCTTTAACCTCCAGCATTCTGAGGGACCAGAGATTCACCAGCAACCTGACAGATGGAATCTCTGGACTGTTTTAAAGCTGATTGAAGCACTGCATGCCCTGCTAAAAGGGAACGTCCTCGGAACGTTCGCTAACGTTTTCCAAAAGTTCTCATTTCAGTAATGTTGGTAAAACATTTTTTATGTCAAAAACTTCATTCTTAAGTATCATTTTAGAAATGTTACAGAATTAAAAAAGTTATATATCCTTCCCATAACCAAACAAATATTTATCAAATATTTATTTTAACAAATATATACCAAATATTTTTATTTATTGAAAATGTTAGAGAAATGTTCTTACAGCCTAAAACTGTTAGCTGGGTGCTTTTTGTAGCTAAACTATTAACTATTATTTTCCATCCAAATTGAATACACGGTCAAAAACCCAATGTGTGCACATGTCTTTGTGAATGACAGATGTTTAAATTCTGTTGAGCTGCGTGTAACTCTGCTAGCAACACTGGAAGTGATTTGAACTGATGTTTATCAATATTTATAGCTGTTCTATGAAGCCTGTGACAAGGAACAATATTTGATATACATTCAATGGTCTATTACCATTTATTTCAAGCTGCGGGTCTCAAAGCAAAAACACAGACTCTCAACAGCGGATTTTTATTCGGGAACTGAAAAACCAGTAAAAAACCAGTAAATCGCAGGACGCTGTCGAAAAATGAATGACACTCTTCTCACCGACTGTGATTTCAGTGTGAGAGAGGAAAAATACAGCAGATTTAAAGGTGTAAAGGACACCTTGACCTGCGCCCGGAGTCACAAATCTGTCACTCTTTAAAAGCTGAGTGTGCATGTTAAAGCCTGCAAAGAAACCATGTGCTAACCTGCCTTGACATGCAGTAGCGTGTGTGAGATACAGCTACAGAATCTGTCCCATGTTAATCAGAGCACCTGTCTGAATAAAAGTATGAAGTACTGTGGATGAACATCAGGCTTCTAATAGTCTTTATCATTGCACGACCCTTTATCCTTCACTTCCCATCAAGTTCCTGTCTTCACACTCCATCCAGAGCAACTGCGAGATGGGCCACTGCTCGTCAACATCTTGTGCCTTGTGGCTGTCAAGGCTGTGTGGTTGAACAGGTCAGGTAACAAAGTATGAGAGACAAAGATGACCCACGATGCATTGCACATCTGCATGTCACCCTGATAACACACTCAGTTCAGTTCATTCAGCTAAACCCCTGATTGTTTGAGTCAGGTTTGGTAAATAAGGGAGACATGCAAAATGTCTCGGGAGAACCACTGCCTCAGACTAAACTCTCTCCCTCTTTGACCCAGATTTGCAAACTTCAGCGTGTGTGTGCCGAGGTTCCTGTTTATATCCATGCCCCTGGCCACAGGATCTGCCATCGAGCCATGTGTTCACCACAGCATGTTTACTGCGGGCAAAGAGAGCTAAACTCTGCTCTGTGTCATTTAAAGTGCAATGTGACCTCTGCCCCTCTAGTTCAGAATTACAGATAAACAAGAGTCTGAAAGCTGAAAAATTTAACCTTCAGAGCCTGTACACAGAATTTAGTGTTTGCACAACATCCTGTCTGCTAAGATGCCATGTGGTGGATTTTTAGTCAGTATGATATGATATTCCACAGGCACATTCATGTAAATGAGGTAAATTACTTCATAAATGCCCATTATGTTTCCATCTGTTCTAAGAAAGAAGCATCTCTACAGCTTACTTTTAAGAATTGGTAGACGTGACATTGTGGTGCCTTGTAAGGCAGTCAGAAACCATTTTCATTAAAGGTGTAACGCTTTACCCTTTCTTCCTACACGACATTTTTTGGCAGTTTGACTTCTCAAAGACTGTTGGACACTGTGAGGCATGATTTCTCTTTACCTGAAAATGTCATTTATTATTTTCGTGATTCAGTTCAGTACAGAAATGAGACCTCAGCTGTACAGAAATGTATGATGTTTTCAGAGTTTTCTGTTTAATTCACGACAGATCTCCACCAAAATATCCGTGTTGGGTCCCTGAAAAACATCCGGACACAATGTGTTTTATTTTTTATACGGGGACGTCTGAATGAGGCATCTGAAATAAATTTGGAAAGGTTATGCCCTGAGGGATTTGCATCAGCGAATCAGAACAAGCGTTTGTTAGTGGGTCAGCAGAAGCCCTGACCGAGCGTTACTCACAGCACACGTCTTAAATCATTCCCAGTAAAAGTGTCAAAACACTGTGATCAGACACTGGCCGCTCTGCTAATCGGACTTGCGTGTCATTTTCCAGAGCGATGCATTGGTCAGTTACTCAAGAATACAGTTCTGTGCTTTGTACACCTGGTGTATGGTTTACATACAGTTGTATGTAATTAAGTTGTGCATTTAATTGTGCAGTGGCTGCGCTGAATTAAATGAATTTGGGCCACAATAAACGCCGTTTAATCTCTGTAAGTATTCCAGTGGCTTTAAACTGCTGAACTGGGACAGAATAAACAACGCTAAGTACAATAATTGTCAGCATAATTGTTTGCATTTGCCCCAGTTGTTTTCACGGGCTTCAGATACAACACAAATGAATTGACGGCATTATGATGATTAGCAATTGTTAGCGTCTAAACTCAAATATGTTCATACTGATTAAAATAAATGATCATACGGTCAGGATGTTCTTAAATGGACTTTGTTTTCTTCACTTCCGTCTCTGGCTGATTAGCTAGTGACAAATATATGCTTAACGCCATTTCTCTGTTTACAACTACATCCAGTCTGTTGTGGAATAAATGTTGTGAATAATTCGTGGCTGGAGGGCCGAGGTGATTGTCAGCGATGGTGCTGCTAATGCTAACAACGGCTGGGCTGAAGACAGCTGTCACTGGGCAGTTCTGGGAACTTGATCACCTCGTATGTTCAAGCGAGAAACCCCTAAGCCGTAACTAACCAAACTGTTCATTCTGTGGGAGAGCTGAACCACTGATCATATCAGAAGCTGTCAATATTTTCTGATCCAAGAACCCCTCACACAGACTGTCAGCCAACATAGGGACCCCATTAAAAAACGCTGGACTGGCAAGCCAAGACTAGAGAGGTTGTTTCTTTTTGAACCGTTTTGAAATATAGAACACGTAGATGTTTTATATATCAGTGTATGGACCCTCCTTCGGTATCTCCCTGCAGGACCCCCGAAATCTTTGGTTCTATACGGCGTCCAAATTGAGCAGCAAATTGAAGTCACGCCTGTGATCAGAATAATAAGTGGTTCTCGCGCAGCTCCTGAAGCATGTATGAACAATCAGTCTTGCAAACATGTTCTCTTGAGGGTCGGGCCCGTGAGGGAGATGATTTCCTGAAAGTCTGTGCGAAAATCCAATTCCAAGCTTGGCTGCCATTGGACAAGCATGTGCTGTGGAGAAATTAACCTCCAACCAAATGAAAAGCAGGCGTTTGAGCTGACTGGGCAGACACCTCCGGTTCTAATGACTAGAAGACGGGGAACGAGAGCCACCTATATCAGTGTTTTCACGGGCGCGTGCCTCTGTTGACTCATCTCTCTCTCTAACGTTTCATTGATATGTGGAAGAATATGAACACACCGGCAGTCTTACTGGTTCTGGATATTTTAGTGGGTTTTATGAAGTCACCTGCCAGGAATACACCCCCCCCCCCAATAAAATATTAATTCTTGACTGAGGGGGTTCACTAAGAATACATCTGAGAGCCAATGAGAGTACAAATCATTTGCATGCGTTGTTTTAGCACCCAATTTACTGCAGGAATTATGCAAATCGGGTCACTTCGCAAACATCTCTCCGTAACATTTGTGCTGAACGCAATTTGGAGATCAGGCATACATTACTTGGACTGTACAGCATCGTTCCTCCACTGCGATCCAATCAGCTCTTCAACCTGCTAAAAGTTCACTTGATTGCATGACGCATGTGGATAATAGCGCTGCATTAACTGCGACAGGCAAATACCACCGAGTACATCAGCTTAATTTACATAAATAGGAGGCATGTTTGCACTGAAAGAAGTGACAATGACATAACTCGAAACAGCTGAATGATATATCAGTGCAGGTCGCATTAAACTCAACTGCAGGTGATTACTGCACAGGAAGCAGGTTTTCATGTTGAAATGCTGCAATAATGAATGCAACCGACTTCTGTGCTTCTGTAGTCTGTGCATGAACCCTGTGCATACGTCTGTGATGTCCCTCCAGAATCAACAAATGAATGCTTGTAGAGTTTATCAGAGCACAAACTCTTTTATTGTTGTCATATGAAGTGCGTGATAGAAGAGAGCAAAGTTCTTAGAGTTATTGTCAGTTAAATTTAGAAACCGTGAGTCCAGGACACTCAGGCTCCTTTGCCAATAAAAATGAGCTACTTAAGGGTTTTACCGAGATGATCACAACCCACGAAGAAATCTTACAGCAGGGCAACAGTTTAATGGAGAATAACATTCCAGTCACGACATTTCAAAGCCGCGGCCAAAAGAGCTGAAAGACTTTCTGACAGCTCCCCCGTTGCTCCTTTGTTCCCTGTGTGGGGGCTGATCAGGTGCGCTACTCAACATGTCATTTCTGGAGTCACCTGACCTGCCTCCACTGTGCTGCTGGGGTGTGCAAACAGTACATTCATCTACAGTTCATATTGTCTTCCGGCTCGGTCAGAGCTTCTGTGTCTGACGCTGCATATTTCTATTTGATTTGCTTAATGCGACGTTTTCTGTTCATACAACACTGAGTCATACTTTTATACGTCAGGAAAGTTTGGAACTTTTGTCGCGTCTTTTTAATAAATTATTAATAATACACTTTTAAAGTGAAATAAATTTACTGTACCTATTCATAACACCACAAAATACAGAATACGACCTTTTCTAGGAGGTGAAATAAAGAAGCTGATAAACACACAACAGTTATGAGGTAAAACTACAGAAGGTTTTGAAACATATATAAGCAGTCGCTCATGACGCACAAGCGGCGCGGCTAGCGAGCACCTACAATTAGCATTCATCTGGAATGAGTCAGATGAGAGGAGGCATAATAGAGGACGAAATGAAGCATTAAATCAACAGTGAGACAGTGAATCTGAAGAGACGCGCGCCGTATCAAAGACGCTAAACACACGCTGCTCAGCACGTGAAGTTTGTGGGAGGAGTGAGAGAAGAACGCTGCCAACCAAAGGAGATTCAGAAAAACTTCTGAGGATGAGAAAGTGACGGTAGGACAATAAAACAAAACAAATATGATMAAATCTAATCTCACACAGTGTGAAAAGCGCTCATGTTTGTCCAACAGCTACACAATGGAGTTTCAGAAGGAACTCTTTTGGTTCATTGTGCTGCCATTGAAGCGTGACATAAATGTAGGGGGTGTCATGACTGAAATAAAGGCAGAAAGATCATGTGAGAGATCTTTTCTTTGATTGGCTGATTATACTGTCATTCTGTCAAAAGCATGAAACGTGTCAGTGAGCCGATATTTAGCGAGCACTCAGCTCAGTTAGCTTGAAATGCTTGTGTCTGCGTCCATCATTACACCTGTAGAGTTTATGATTAATGGTGTGGAAAGGTGGAACAGGAGAACACGTAGTACCCAGCTAACATTTTTAGGTTGCAAGAACGTTTCTCCAACGTTTCCATTAAGTCACAAAAACATTAACAATGTTATTCTAAAAGTTCTAGATTTGTTCAAAACGTCCAGTAAATGCTTTGAACATTATTCAAACGTTTTTAATTCTGCAATGTTTTTAAAACATTCCACTAACTGCTTTAACATTTTTGATATGTGATATATAACGTTAAAATGTTTTACTAGTGTTACTGCAAGAACGCTTGAAAACTTGCAAACTTTAAGAGTACTTCAGGAGAACTTTTAGAGAACATTTGCCAACGTTCTGAAAACGTTCCCTGTTAGCTGGGTAGTTACAGATAAAAGGAATATGGAATATGCTCATACAACTATATTACTTTATTATTGTTGAAGACATGTAAAATATATATAAACACATAAACTTGACGAGACTTTGCTATGGTTTGGTTTTACAAAAAATGTAATAATACAGCTGTTATTTTAAACGTACACAAATATTATTAGTTGGGATACTAATTAGTAGTGATATCACTAGATAGTACTGATTACTCATCAGTATTGTGAAGTAAACAGTGTTCCAACTTGCACACCTTTCAAACAGTCAACGTGAATTTAACATTTGCTTTGGACTAAATACATTCGAACCCAGGACAGAAAATCTGGCTTCTCCTTTCAGAACGCCAGCACACATCACTGCTAATGACCCAAAAGCACAATTACACTATAAAGTACAATTACACTAAAAACAGCTTGTTTCACACCTCCTAAAATGAGATGAAATGTCTGTTATTGTTCTGCGCGCTAAGCAAACGCCTGAAGGACACCAGGACCGCCTCACTGTCAAATCTCAGAGCGGCACACAAATTTTGAAACAGTCCAAATGGGCACGCTTCCAATCCTTAAGTTTCATGATTGTAATAAGAGTCAACAAAGAGTCATCAAAGAGTACCGAAAACATCACTCTCTTCATGAAAACCACACAGAGACAGATGCAGGCGGAGCATAAATGTAAGGTGAGCTAAACATAAAAAGTTATCTATAAAATATAGTCTTACACTGTTGTTTAGTTCATTTTAAACCTCTCAAATGATTCTGAACAAGTGAGAACACAACAGCTTTAATAGCAGAACTGTAAAAACCATCTGCCGTGCTGTCGTTAGCGTTCAACGGCTATCAGCTAGTTAATCTAAACCAGCTATCTCTCCACTGAGGTTAAAGCACACAGAAACAGAGGACGACACTGGGCTGAAATGGTGAGGGAGGATGACAAAACAAAAAACTAGATTTATGAGGAAATACGAGTGCTTGCAGAGCAAAAGACTAGTCTTAACGTTTTAGATTAGATTAGGTTTATATTAGATTAGGTTAGATTAGTTTAAGATTTGGTTTACGCAAATGAAATGCCAAAGAGGATGACACGGTCATCGTGACGCACCTCATATTACATTGACCGAGACTGAAAATATCTGCAAGACAAAGTCTGAATGGAGTCTGCACACAGGGTTAAGGATGTATAACCATAGCAAATACAACACTGCCTTGTAGGCCATGAAATAAAGAGAGAGAGGGACATTTTGTAACAAGCCAAATATTATCAGTCCCCCTCCTCCTCGTCTGCTCTCGTGACCCCTTTTACAAGCGAGCTATTGGAAGATGGCCTCAGAGGCTGCAGGGCTGACTGACGTAAACTAGAGAGGCACTCACAGCTCATCTTAAATATCAGACCTCTGGTCTAATGCATCACTCCAGGGTAAATAGCCAGAGCTGAAAGTGCAAGCTGAGGCTTAGTGCTTTATTAACCTGCTACTGTAAGTGGCTTTATTCACAAAGCCAGAACACTACAACGTGCCAGTGTCACCCATCCTCGAGAACCTCCTGTTTACTTCTCTCTATCTTCCACAATGGAGCGTTTGCTTTCGATGGGAAGAATGCCAGAAATCAAAGAGGATGTCAAAGCATAAGATGGATTATAGGTAATTGCATTGGTGGAAGTTCTACACATTAAAACAATAAGCCCAGACAGTGGAAATAACAGTGTACTGGCTCTGGATAAAAACAATTCTTGTATTTTGGAGGGTGTTTGCTTTTGCGGTCATACCGTAATTCTTTTAAAGCAAGAAACCATCTAAGCAGATGAAAGCTGACTGACAGATCAAGGACAGATGAAGAAGTACAGCCATTTTACTAAACAAGCCTAATGTTTTTACAAACAGTTGGAATTCCTCATGCAGTTTTCATCATTTATGGGTTGGGAAGTATAAGAGCTAGTAAAGTATGTAACAGTAAACAATGGTTTTGGGGTGGGGGGGTTGTAATTAAGAGTTTACTGTTTAAATAAAGCATTTAACTGTAATTGCTTATGAAAGCTGCCTCTGTTTAATAACCGCTTGTTTACTGTAAAAGTGGTCCAGCTTTCAGATGTGTCTCAATGTGGCGCACACATCAGAGCTGTTTGCTCGGCGATTGTTGTCAGGTTTACCTCAGTGACGGTGGACTACATATTTGAAAAAGGACTTCATGTGGCCACACTTATATCGCCATGGAAACAGCATCCCTGCGCAATGTATCCCTGCGCAATGTGCACAACGAAACTCTCAACTGATTGTCCTTTGTGGCGAAACAGTTTATGGCTGCCATGACAACAGCAGCTGCAGTCATGTATGAAGACCATACGCTTACAGAATTTCAATTCCTAGCACTTGAGTGCTACACAACCAAGAAGCCTCATGGGAAATAATTTAAACATTCTGAAATGAAAGGTGACAAGAGGAAGAGGTTCTTGACGTCTTACCTGTCTAGAGATATGCAGCACAGGTGTAAGATGGAGGCAGTGGTCAGCAGCACGTCCAGGGAGGTGCGGACCAGGCAGAAGGTCTCTCCATAGATCCAGTTTTGATGGATCAGTTCTATGGCACCAAACGGCATCACCAGCACTGACACCAGCAGGTCAGCAAACGCCAGTGAGACGATGAAGTAGTTGGTTTTGATTTTCCTGCAAAAGAAACTGATTTATTGTTTCTTCTCCTTTTTTCAGCAGAATAAGAAAAGTGAGTATTTAGAGATGTTGGGAAGTGTAGACAACAAGAAAACAATGTCCAAACAGCCAAAGTTAAAAATGCACTTGATGATTGTTTTGTTTATATTTATATTTTTGTGGAGGTACTTTTTCTTGAGTTAGAGTGCACCTGTAAAAATTCTAAATTAAATCAATAAATACAAACAGAGGACGCGCAGCTAGAAGACAGAAGGTGCTTCCTCACGACTGTAAATTCATATTTTTTCTATTAAATGAATTCATTTCAAAAGAGGAGATTGACTAAAACAGATTATATGTGTGCATATACATACAGTGATGTGTTCATTCTATGTGTGTGGTACTGCGGGTTGCTGATGGGCTGTCATAATGTTCGCTCCCCTTGAGAACCTCCAGAGCTCTTGGCACCCTATTAATGAGTAATAAAAGTCCTTGTGCAGCGTCTGAAGTCACAGCTCTATATATAGCTCACCGAGAAGCATTATTGGTTTCAAATCATTCTGGCACTTAACCACAACATGGCATAAAAGCCACATACCAGCTGCCTGTCAACAGTACACATTGTCTGAAAGAATGCGGAGCGAGGCACTGATTGGCTTTCAATCTCATGCCAATTCACAAGAACGAAAAGCAACAGGCATCCCATAATTACGCCATCAAATAGCATGTCACTGTTTACAAATCCCTTTCGATTTGCATTAAAGCCACATAGCGGCAGATGTTCCCTCTGACCCTGGCAGAGGAGCATCGAACAGCTTATTTTAAGAATATTTATCGTTACCGCCGCGCCGCGCCGTTCCGTAAATGACGCCCTGGAGAGCTTCTCGTAACGTTGATGAATGTGTATTATTTTCCCGTGACTTCTATTATCAGAACATTACGCAGGTGGCCGAATAGAAACACGCCGCTCCAGCAAGTGCGTCTAGGTGGTATGGAACACAACCAGCAGTTCATAAATCAGATGTACAGTATTTAGGTGAGGTGCGGAGAAGCTGGAGAAGACGAGAATCGTGCTGGTGCCTCCAGGCTGGAGATACGAGAGGACGACAGAACCCATGACATTTACAGAACTAAGTGACAACCCCTTTAAGGTTATAAACCTATTTTTGCCACACGCGTGGTTACTGCACTGTTCTCTTCTGTCCTTCACTGTGAGGAATAATGTTCATAGAACATAGGAAGACAAAGATCTAAACGCTTTATTGAGACAAGTTCCTTTTCTTACGCCATCATTAAAGGCACCATTTTTCAGTGAACATTTTTGATGTTGTTGGACATGATTCACCTGTGCATGTTACTCCAAATTAAATCCATCCAATCAAATAGCAGTGAATAAAAACAAGGCCCTCGGTTTTTCTCGTTGAATAACCTGAGGTGGAAATAAACTCAGGCCTCCCACACTCTGGGTAGTGTATTCACTTACCACGAGGTCTTCTCCAAAACTTACTGTACATACCTGGAAACCATGGCTAAATCAATAGTGACTATTATATAACTACAGATTTTTTTTAAATGTTAGAACGATTTTGGCTACTTCTTTATTCTAGAGCTGACAGTCACCACAACAAGGGCCTAATTCACAGAACCATTTTCTCAGAATACGCCTTATAAAATGAGCTTTAATACAATTTACCTGTTGGGCTTGTTGGGCTCCACATAAACAGATTTTTTTTTTTACATTTACATTTAGTCATTTAGCTGACGCTTTTATCCAAAGCGACTTACAAATGAGGATAAGGAAGCAACTTCAAATACAATAAAAGGCAACAGTGAATAAGTGCTATAGACAGGTCTCAGATATCTCAACACAGTATAAGTTTTTTTTTTTAAGTAGAAGTGGGGGTGTGTTAGTAAATTAGTCAAGGAAGTAAAGACTAAAAAGATGAGTTTTTAGTTGTGCTTCACAGATGTGCTTCACTGGGATGCATTACTTGATGACTTGGCTAAACCAAGAAAACGACAATATCAAGTAAATGTTTGTCTTTTTTCAGCATTATTTATGTCGGTCCTGTCATTCAAGCTGTGTCAGAGGGAATTACTGACGGCTTTATTCAGAATTTCACATTCTTGGTGATGGTGACACGTTCCAGACTGAGATGATGGTGAGACAGAGATTATGATACAGTGTGGGTGGAGATCTGGAGCGCGAGCGAACGAACGCTGCTATTTCCTCTCAGACTATTTCTGTTAATAAAGGACCCAGAGCTTCATTCAGCTTTCATTGATGCGAAAACAATTGCTGCATAGTTTTCCAAGAACGCAGCAGGTCTCCAATATTGTAATTAACAAGCTGCTAATTACTAAGTAAAATATAACCGAAAGAATGTGTATATAAGTGCGTATGAGCCTGGGAACTGCTAAACTCATACAAAACCTGCTGTTGCCATAGAAACCCTTAAAAAATAATACGCTTGTGCACTAATTCACACCACACATTAACAATAAAAATTAAAATCATCTATTAATTAGTTACTTTTACATCTTAATTTTATGAAGGATTTTATACATTCTGTGATGGTTTGTGGTATTAGTTGGTTTGTAAAAGAGCTCTCAAACCTCACTCCTAAATAATGACTATGTGACTAATCTTTAGCTCTTTATTTTTATATTTTGCTTGTTTGCCAATATGTAAATAGTTGTCAGTTAACACTAATACAGTTGAATTGCCTGTGCGTTCTAAAAGGCTCAGCTTAAAAGGTTCTGCCTAACAGGAATGGCACATTCATGACCATTCAGCACAGCTGAGCCAAACAAATGTTATGCTAAACAAATGTTATGCTAAAACAGGGTGAGAGGCACGTGGGAGGGCAGTGGGCGGAGAGAAGGTAGGAGGAGGGCGGGGCTTCTGACCTGAGCTGCCGGTCCTTGCAGACGGCCACCATAACCAGCAGGTTGCCCAGGACGCTCATGAGCATGACCAGTGACAGGAAGCTGATGAGAGCAACCCTCTTCACCATCCCGTTGCTGTGGCAACAGAGAGAAGACAGACTTAATGAAAATCAGTTGATTATATGGAATGAAGAAAATACAGTGAGAAAGTCAAAGATATCGATTAACATGTCACCTTGAATGTGAAGGTATTTAACGAGCTATTGCAACCACATACTGTCACGGTTCAATATTTACAGATATCCGTTGTGCATCACTGTGACTGTAAAACTGCTTGCCTTTATTTGTGTATTTATTCCACTTGATGTACGTTTGATTTGCTAATTATTATATGTTGACATTTAAGAAAGGTTTCGCCACCTCAATTCCCATGGAAACAGCAGCGTACAGCACTGCCCAGAAATAGAAAGCACATTGCCCACACAGTGTGGCCGAAAAGACAATTCATTCCTGCGCTAAAGCTCATTTCTTACCATAAATATAACTTATATTATACTGATGACGTGAATCATCGACACTCAGCATATTGGTTCATCATCATGGCTGCTGTAATCATTTCCATAAGGTCTAGATTTTATATTTCTGCCCCTATTTTATTATTAATATATATTTATATTATTTATATTTTCTGTTACACATTGAAGCTTACATTTAAAGTGAAAGTGGCAGATTTGTCAATGTCAATGTGACCTGAATTTAACCCATCCGGTGAGGAGTAACACACACGCATACGCATACGCATACGTATACGACTTTTGGTTTACTCAAACTCTCTAATTAGGCCATGATAGACAACTTCCTTTACAACCAATGTCTCTTGCATAACTTTTACAATCTAAAGTACTTTAAGGTAAATGTGACACAATGTTTGACTGAAACGGAATATTTTGTTTGTAGGCTGTCACCTGTCATTAAAACTGCAGGTGTTTGGAGGAGGAGACCCCCTGCTGCAAACTACAGTCTAATGAGCGGCAGGGTATTTCAGATAAACCATACAGAGTCTGTTCAACCGCAGAGTGTCTGACGCTTCTTTTGTTCGTGAGCTACACAGCTGCACCTACAACTGCATAAGACAACTCAACATTTATGGCGTTGTTCTTGCAATGATTGTCCTATCTCGACTAAAGGTCATTGGTTGTTTAAATAAAACATATTAGCTTAAATAGGACAAGACATACGTTTTGCAAAATACAGCAGATTATAAAAAACCCAGTGTGACTTGAATAACCATTAACCATAAAAACATAATCATAATTTTATCGGGGTGATATAGCAATAAATTTAAGATACATTACACAAAATACAACAAATGAAACTGGAAAACACCCATATTTAGAGAGCTGATATAACATGAACTGTCAGAACAACCTAATTAAATCAGACAACAATACACTCAAAGGTTGCTATGGGAACATCTTTATATAAACTATTTATATGTGTGTGTGTGTGTGTATGTGTGGTCCTGGTATTCACTTCGTTATGGGGACCAAATGTCCTCAAAAGTACAGCAATACCAGTAACATTTTGACCTTCTGAGGACATTTTTTTGGTCCCCATAAAGAAATAAACTTGTATGTATTTAGAAAAATCCAAAATAGCAGATAGTATTCTGTGAGGGTTACATTTACGCATTTGGCAGACGCTTTTATCCAAAACAACTTACATTTCATCATACTATACATTGATTCTGAGTATGTGCAATCCCTGGGATCGAACCCATGACCTTGGCATTGTTAACACCATGCTCTAACCACTGAGCCACAGGAAAGCATGTAGGCTTTAGGGGTAGGTTTAGTGTAGGGGGAGAGAGTATACAGTATTTACAGAATTAAATTACATCTATGGAACAGCCTCATAAAACATCCAACGTGTTTGAAGGTATTTATATATAGTGTGTGTGTGTGTAATGTAATGTAATGTAATAAGAAAGCCAACAGCATAAGCCAACAGCGTAAGCTGTTATACGTATATCAAGCAGAATCACAGGTGTGCTTATATGTGATCATAACAGCACCTTTACAAATATGACATGGCTTTAATAAGTAATGATATTAAATATTATTTTATTCGATGCTTGACACATGGACTTTTGACTTTCCAACAGCAAAACAAAACATCTGCAGCGCGTCTGGGATGCGTTTGACTCTATGCTTTATTTGAAGCAATAGCTGAATGTCATGATGTCATGTAATTACGCCACATGCTACTCGAGTCCCACCGGTTTTCATTTAGCGTCAAAACCGTGTCCGAAATTCCAGACAAAACTCTAAAGGAAAACAAGCTTTTTCCCGAGAAGGATGGCAGCAGATCAAGTTAAACTGAAGCCCTGCTGAACGTACTTGTTATATAATAAACGATAATTGTAAGACTCATAAACACTATTTTTAATTCCATTACTCTCTCTGTGCTGAAAGAAAACAGCCAGAAAAGGGGAAATTAAACGTTTTGCTGTTATCAGATGTTTTATTTATTATGTAAGAGACATTTAATTGAAGTAATTGAAGCTGTGCCGCCCTGTGTGTTATTTAAATATAAAATATAATATTACATGAAATGTTATTTACTAGAAATGGAACAAACATTGCTGGTGAAAGGTCTTGAATCTCCAGCACTGAAGGGTGGTCGGTTCGAGCGTTCCTGTTGTCTTCCAACTTCACACGTTCAGCCATTCCTGTTTCCATTCAATTACTGGTGATTTGAAGGTTGGGGGAAATTCGCCCTCAGTTGCTGGGAAAGCATCCAAGAGTCGTATCTAAACTTGAACTCGGGCCCTTCATTTTCATTCATTCTCTGTGCAAACAGGCATCGCCCTCTTCTGATTTCATGGCCACTTGTGAAGGACAGATATGCTGATTACAAGCACAAAGTGCAGGGTGTGAATTTACCAGGATCAATGAACAATTGACCCCTGCAGAAGTGGCCATTTGCAATTCTGGAAGTGCACCTGTAAAGCGAAATCCACTAACAAACTTTAATAGGAAGAGCTTGCTGTACAACGCCTGCAAACTATGTGTGTGTGTGGATAATGTACAACTCGGATCTACTCGGATCAACTCGGAACTTCAAACCAACTATGGTTTAAAGTTCCACTACCATGGGGTCAACAGATCGCTATAAAAACATAAATGTAAACTGCTTTGCTTCAATGTAATGCTGTGTGCAGGAACTCCTACTGTGCTCAGAAATCCCAGAGTGTTTACTGATTTTGTGTGCAAGTAAATGTAGGACTAAATAAAATGGATACACATGCCAATTTCATTTCATTATTCTTTTCCATTTTTGACACAAACTGGAAACTTTTCAGTGCTAGTCCCTTAAAAACAAAGAGTTAAAGATTTTGTGTGTAACTGATGATTAATGTATTTTCTCATCTTTATGCTACCACAGAGAATCATGGGAAATAGAGTTTTGTTGCGTAAACCTGTCATATTAAGAGATTGGTGTTATAGGTTAAAAGTGTTTTTCTGCAATTGTGATCACTATTCTACATCTACAGTAACTACAATGCATGCAAAATAAATTGTACAGTAGATATTGACAACAAAAATGTTTTGGCTGGTTAGCATGGCCCAGTTAACCCCTGCTAATAGCGGATGTCTTTTATTACAAGCAAATTAAACACCATAAATTCTTATCACATGTGTTTTTAATTAACATGCCCCCAACTTTTTAAGTCAGGTCTCAAAGAGTTTTATCGCTAGTAATTACGACATTTTAGTGGCGAGACATTACCAAAGCTTTTGGATTCTCAGCGTTGTGCTTAGTGAACGCAATGCAAACATTATTGTTTGGTTGTTGCCCCAATAAATTCTGTGCGGCTAGTTCCGCCCTTTTCCTGACTTTCATGCTAACTCGTATTTTTATTTGCCATCGCGCCTGTGCTCAGTGAGACCTGACACACTGTGGAACGAGAGAGAGCAGCAGTGACCACGCAGAACGAATCATCCACGACTTTTCATGCTGCCATCTCCTGTAACTTCAATGGTGACTTTGCATTAAAAATTCTCTGTAGGTCAGTGAGCTTCAGACCTCATTCAGGTTTAGCAAAGAAGGGCCCATAAAAAAGGCCACGCACGCACCTAACCTGACCTTCAGCATCGGGACGGAGGGCAGATTGGAATGCTCTGGAGGGACAGTAAATCAGGGAGGATTCTTTTAAAGTGAAGGTTATAAATTCACTTCCTCCAAGGTTGATCGGATGATACACATCGAGCATCGAGTGTTGCTTCTATTTGCTGAACTCTTCAGGCGAAGTATGTCAGGCGAATGAGAAAATACACGCAGGGGGTCGAGCGTGCTTTTAGAAGTGCAAAAATTCCTAGTTTCCGCATATAATTCCAAGGTGGCGAATGATCCTTCCATTTCATTTGCAGATGAACACACGGCGTTGAAACCGAATGAGGCATCTCAATGGAACTAAAGCACCTTTTCCAATAGACTCTCAGTGGGAAATGTGTTTCATTAGAAACTTTTTCTTTTTTCCCACCCTGTTCCGCGGATTGACGCTAATGAATGGGAAATCTGTTAATAACTTGCACCTGGGAATGGGTTGGGCTGTGTGTCAGGCTCACGTTCTCTGAGCGCACACGTGACTCCTCCATTCGGGGGGGACAAAGAGCTCTTTTGGGATGAATCGGAAAGAGCGCAGATATCTGAAGGATGACTGGCACGGGTTCAATTGTGGATCGTTTAGTTCGCCTCTACAGATCATTTACGGGTATTTGCAGATGTCACGTCGTCAACGTTGACATGTATTTGGTGTGTTGTCAGAACCCTTTACCCCTGATGAGGTATTTGAAAACATGTCACAGCTCGGATTCTTTCTCCATTTTGACATGTGTTAGACTCATTTGAGAAAGAAAATGAGTATATAGAATATATATATATATATATATATATATATAGTATATATACTACGCATATATACCACCCATATACAGGTGGTCCTATAGTTCTTGCCGAGTAAAAAACCTCATTCCAGGCCTCAGTGATATCTACACAAATAACATCCGTTTAGATATGTCTAAGGTTATATCTCTCAATTTCATGTACTAAGAGGACAACATATAAGTTCTGAAGTAAATGTGCACTCCTGCTCATGCAGATTTGCACCCGATTCATTGTAGACCGAAAGTCGCTTTATTTCACCGCGCTGTTTACCTATCATAACTGTTAGTTGTGTTTGCCGACGCACGTGAATGAGAATCTAGCTAATTCCTGCTAAAACAACAGGGCTCATTGTCTTCTGTTGGTTTCACATCATGTCTTCATTTTTACAACTGATACAGCGGGGACGAGGTCAACAGTGTGCTTGGGTAGGTGAACATCGATTCTAAGAAGTTTCTGGAAAAAACGAATGTTCGGAGCCACAGATAAAGTTCTGCTCACATCCCTGTGCCCAGTTCCTGGTCTGGTCTGCCTCAACTAACGCAAATGTGTGTGTAATAGTCACAAGACCAACAGCTGAAACAGATAAAATATAAAGCAGGGCTATTCTTGTGACATAAACTGAAACCATATAGCACAAAACCCGAGGGTTTAGGTGCTAGTTCACAGAGGTGTCATAAATTGTGCATGACTCCCTTCAACAGCATCTCATTAAGAGTGAGTCGGGTCATGGGCATCACAGCGACTCATAGCAGCCGCTCACAGGTCTCTTCAGCAGGAAAGGTTCGGATCAGCGGGGTGATTTGCAGGTTGATTTGCTAAGATCAAAAGGCCGTGACATCTTTAATATAGCATGTGTGAGCATGTCCAAGAAGAGAGAACGCGAGAGAGAAGGAGAGAGAGAGGGTGTTCAGACAGACATGGATATATTAGTGAATCCACCTGTCCATTCTCATTTAAAAGAGCTTTTTGCGGGTCATTTTTACGTTTCCTAGAAGCAACACTGTGACAGTGGACAAAATGTAAATAAAAAATGTTTTAATAACATTTTTTTAAAAGTGAACTCAAAACAAACTTAGTTAAACGTTCAAAGGCGACATGACAGAATCGAATATAAACTTGTTTCTTAGGTTAACATTTTAGTTAAATGTTATTTTTAAAAGGGAAATACTACAAATGACAGATATCCACTGATGGATAAAATGAACAAGTAATATACCAGATATTACACATTATGAAACATAATGAAATCCCATAATGTCTGCAGCCATAACCACTGCTACGCTTCTAAGCCACAAACACATTTAAACTAGTAACACACATACAATTTAAATGAATCTGTTTTACTCACTAACAATTTTGGGGTGGAAAAAATACACTTTCCCGAAGGGGAGTCCTCCAGCCAAAATTGAGCATCCTCCGTATGGTGCACGATGCCAGAAAATCTTTAAAAACAACCGCAGATGCACCACACGCTTCCAAAAACAATCTGTTAATCCGTTTTTTCAAAGTCATCCACATATTTAACTATTTCACGATTTCATCTTATATGCATAATGTGCCCGCAAAGTCAAAGAAATGGGTTTGTTACCCCAAGGCAACATCGTGCACTAACATGAGCTACATCTGCATCATCAAACATGCTGGAATTCTCCTCTCATGAGAACACAAGCTCTGATGACAAAATGATGCATTTTAAATGTGATTCCTCAGTGGTTCCCATCATTCTTCTCTAATGTTCTAGACTGTTCTGGATAATGTTACCCTATCATGATGGTCTTAAAGCAGCACATCAAGACATCAGCATTTCTCATCTAAGCACGACGCAGACCTAGAGTAACCTCTGCTGTCTTCTTCTCAGCATAAACTGAATAACTTCCAAGACACTCCAGAAAGATCCTTTAAGATCCAGAGTGCTGTGTACAGTGACAGAGGGATAAGCATAGCAGCGTTTTCCAGAGAGAGGGACATACTGCTGATAAGCAACTGAAGCGAGGGAATATTGCCATGTGGTTTGTTGTGATATCAGTGATGCTTACCGGTACGAATGAAAATGTTTGGAGAGACAAAACGCAGCTCTGCGGGATCACTGAGGATCACACTCAGACTGGGCTGTTTTCTCAATGGGAGATTTGATGGCTTTGTTAGATGCGCTAGAAATTCTGACTCGCCAGGAGCTTTTCTTTTCTTTATATTTTTACACTTAAGAATGGAATTAGTATTGGCGCTAAGGGTGAAATGGACCCCCAAAAAAGCTGCTGTACTTGATGTAACTGGTCCAGACAGACAGACTCATCTGCATGTCGAATGTGTTTTGCGAGGTCTCCAGAGATATATGTTCCTCCTAATAACACATCTCTGCTGTGTGCTGCTGAATCTATATGATGTTTACTGGTTTCCAGTGTGTCATAATAAGCTTTCATAGTGACAAAATAACTTTTTTTTACCAATATATTACTATTATTATTATTATTATAATATGATGTTACAGTATACCTGTTTCAGTAAAAGTTGACATTTCACAATATGTAAATTGCTGTTTTAATAATTTGACACGTTTACAGTTTGGTGCATGCTTATAAAAGTATATTGTATACGCTGCGGGTCCAATTTTACGGTTTATGCTTGTCATGACAGTTGATAAAATGGTATAAATGGGTATGAAAACCCTTAATATTGACGATCTGATGGATTTTAGCTTAATATTACAGTAGTCATCAGCTTGAACGTGAACAGCCACAATGTTTGAACAGCGTAGCATTTCACAGACAGCAGCAGATCCTAAAAACCACATGAAGAGCTCGACGCCGATGCATGACTGACGCCGATGCATGAGCGACGCCGATGCATGAGCGCTGCGCTTTCCAGCCTATTTATAACTGTCATTACTGCGCCGTTTAGTGCCGCGAAACTTCAGTGATGTTACAGGATACTGAGTGGAGGTTTGGGGAAAAGGTAAGCAGATACAGGAACTGAGAAAGCCGATGCCAATGGAGGAAGACCATATTTCCTCTGTCCTGCTGAGCAATCAGACACGAGCCCTCCCGAGACCTTCAAGTCGTCCTGATTCTGGAGCAGCTTCTCCGACAGACCTCGACTTCCTTCAGATTTCTGAGCAAAGCAGACGCTTACAGTGGTGACATTTCCCGAGAGGAGGTCACTGAGGTGAACATATGGTAGTTCGTTACTGTTGTGTCATCTGACAGAACTCATGCAAGGCCCTCAGGCGGGGTTAAAACACTTTCCAATGATTTATGCATGATTCGGGTCTATTTATAAGCCAACTTTGGCCTCAAGATCAAGTAAAACATGTTAGGAGAAGACAGATGATGGTGGTGCTCTAACCTCTCATGGGTATCTACTTCCTCCATCTCAGGCATCTGGCCGGTGGAACTCAGATTCATGTACCCGTAGATGAAGAGAGACCCTGGAAATCAAGCAGAAACATCGGTTACAGATATAGTGTGTTCAGCACAGAGCATCCGAGCTGTCCATCAATGGAATATTTATTCATGATTAATCTCATGTCACCAGGCTGATAACGTTTATGGTTTCCTGCCGCACTCACTTTGTTCCTACACCCGTGCATTCTGCATTACATCACACTGCATCAAACACGCAGGAAATGCACACGTGGAACTACATACCTACAATAGTTAATAACAGCAACATTTTTCCTCACCTTTTATGGACATATTCGTACATGTGTGTACATCATTCACCATCATTCACCATCATTCACCATCATTTAACATTTGAATGATGATGTTTCACTCGTGGGTGATATTTTATCTCATAAGCTGCAATTATAACGCAATGCAATTGACTTTCTCTCCATCATTTACTGATTAATGACTGTGTGTGTGTGTGCGTGTGTGTGCGTGCTGCGGCTCCAGTCAGGTTTCAGAAATCGCATCATTTCATATTAAATTAATAAATACTTAAACAGTCTTTTAAAAAAATAATTATTAATGTTAAACACATTGAATTAATTGCACGTGTTAATTCTGAAAGTCCTAATATGAACACACAACCCACCCACAAACTCATTCTCATGAATGTTCTCATGATGAGGTAAGCTGTGTTGTTTCCTTTGATAGATAACAAAAATAGCTGCACAAAGAAAACGGCTCAGCCTACATTTTAAAGAGAGGGAAACACACTCAAAGCATGATGTGTGTTATCTATTAACTCGGGAACAATGTGAGAAAGCGGCTGTACCGTGACGGAGGAAATTTATTACTGTTGTTGAATGTCATGTGTCAGAGAGGAGGGCATAATGAAAAATCTCTCAGCAGCCTATTTATAGCGCTGCCAAAGTTAGGCTGTCTTCTTCAGGGATGTCAGTTCATAGACTCATACAACGGATCTTCATTCATGGTTCCCACATGACCAATCTTTTGACCGATGAACTTCAAGTTTTCCCTGACTTCTCCTTTTGTCTGGGATTAGATGTAATGAAAATATTTTATGACATTTCATAAAGATGACACTTTATCTGTAACCAAATAAACATTTAAGAGGTAAACATAGAAAAATTGTACATTCTCTAAAGAACTGTTTATTCTTTGTAAGATTTTCAGTTAATCTTTTACATTCATTTCCAGCTCTGGAATTCCCAGGTTATTCCTGGATATTTCCTGTGTTTTCCACGATCATAAAAACTTAGAATTATCTCATGTACTCAACAAACACTGTTGATGGCAGGAGGGTGTGGAGAACGCAGAGCTAATGTAACATACTTGTGGTCTGTTCTGACGTGTAACAGACAATAAATTCAAGGTTTATATAACACCTTAATGGCCACATTTAAAAGCGACTTTAACTCTGCGTGCTCAAGGTCAATTGCTCGGCCGTCCTGGTTTTAACATTGTTGACATTAGCTTGCTGTCTGCTGTTTTGTGTTTTGCTTTAACGGCACCATGTCATTTACTAATACACGTAACCATGTACTCACCCTCAATTCTTCCTAACCTGTATGACTGTCTTCCTTTTGTCTATTTTTCGCATTAATGATATAAAAAACTTCTTATTTTGAGTTCCACAGGAGACAAAGTCACATTGGAATGAAACAACATAAGGGAATGATTGGAATGAACACATATAAGATGATGATTTTTATTCTAAGCTGATATGAGGACCATATATACTCACTTAAAATGAGCAGATCATTTATCATTTCAAGAATACCGTGGTGGATAAACGATCCACATATGGAAGGTCACATATGAAAGTTTTTATTCATTCTGCTGAAGAGCGCACCATGAATTCCCGTGAATTGCCTCGTTTTCCTTCAGCTGTGAAGCAAAGAGATTTGCAGCTGCAATAAGCGTCTGGATTCAGCCGCATGCACAGACGTTTAAATCCACGCTGACACATCAACAGCAGTGCTGCAGCTGGGCGTCATGCCCATACAAAGCTCTGAGAGAGAGAGAGGGAGGGTCTGTTAAAGGCTTACAGTGAAATGTAGGCGGACTGGTGGGATTTTCATCACCCTCAGCTCTGTCCGCGGAGGCTAAACCTCCAGACAGCCTCCCAACTAACTACTGGAGGTTGTAAGAACATTCCCCTAACGTTTCCATTAAGTAACATATAAATATTATTTTAACATCCATGTTATTGCTCGGCTGGATCGCTGTTGAATTTTCTTAATTCTGTAATGTTTTTAAAATGTCTCACTAACAACTTAAAAATATTTTTGATATAAACAATATATACCGTTAAAAAACCGTTCTACGGACGTTACTGCAAGAATGCTTTTGACAACTCTGAGAGAACCTTTAGAGAACATTAGCCGGCGTTCTGGGAACGTTCCCTGTTAGCTGGGCTTTTACGTCCTGAACACACAAACCCAACACAACGGCCCCAGTGATACACACACCTGCAGCAGGCAGTCATGATACGTCATTAGAACAGAACCTATTTAAGAGCACAATAATCACTGTCAGATCTAAATGAGCGCGCTTCGATCTCTATGTACACGAGCAGGATATGAGCACTGACATAATCTAATAAACACACAGAGACGAGAACAAATTACTACAGCTAACAGCACCCAAAACAGCTGCCAAATGCCATTACTTTAACACAATACATGACCTGCCAAAGTCATAAAACGCAGCCGCGCTTGTGTCTAACTAACTCTGAGTAATGTTGCCTTTTTATTTGTTTGAAGTCGAGTGACTTCAAAAACCATTTAACATCCGAGCCAATTAAATAAAGCTGGTGTTTATGAAATCTGAAAAGCTACAAAATGTGTTTGGCCCACGACGGTCTTCGTAATCTCGGAGTGGCTCGTACAAATGAATAGACAAGACTCCGCATTTACGCCGCACGTCTGCTTTATAAGCAAACCTTGAGACCTGAGGGAGTCAATTCACAAAATGTGTATCGCATATTATATTGAATTTAAAAGAGTCCTCATTTGTTTTAACCTTCAAAACATTCACAAAGGCACAAACGTGCAGATGATTCACAAGACAGGATGTAAGTGAAAGAGGTGTCACTGGTTCTGTTAGACGATACCGGACAAAGACTAATATTTCGGTTTCAATGTCCTATCTGTACAGATATGGAGGAGGATCACTGTGGTGTGTGTGTCTGCCTTTATCTGTCTCAGGTCTCAGCTGCTGGATGTCTGAATGTCTCAGCCTCAGATGGCAGGCCTCAGATTGCACATTTTGTTCTGTACACACAAATGACAAGAGGTGGCTGAAAGTTTCAGCTCTTATCTGACTGGCTGGCATCTACACAGTCTCTGTAGTCAGAGGGAATGGGTTTCTGTCAGGTTTCATTGCGTTTTCCAAGTCGCCAGGCTTCAAAAATAAGACTTCCGTAGAAAACCTTGTGTAAATATGAAACAGATTGTAAATGTATCATTTAGTCACCTTTACGTTGTTCCAAACACACTAAAATAACACATTTAAGTTGTTATTGACTTGCATTGATCTGTAACCCTCAATTCTTATTCATGTGTGTATATATCCAGACTTGGCTAACCATGAGGTCAAACAGGATTGGTTCTCTCTTAACCAATCATGAGGCATCCGATTTGGATATACACAAGCACAAACAATATCTGAGAGCGAAATGAAGAAACTGGAAAACATCTTAATTTGTGTTCCTTGCAGAAAAGTCATATGCGTTTAAGACATGAGGGTGAGTTTACAATGAGTTTTCAGTTTTAATTCGCTGAGTTTAGTTTGAGACACTTATCTTCAGATTTTTTTTCTTAAACTGTCCAAATCCAGATTTACCGGCCAACAAAGTCACATTTAAAACGTGCTTATTTAATACATGTTGGTTAGATAAGCAAGTGGGTGTTTTTTGGCCAGAATAAACCCCATCATGTATTATACCAATGCCCATCTTTAAAAGTCTTTCTGCACAAGACGAAACAGGTTGTAAATTAATCTCAAATGTTGTTCGCAACCCGTTTACCGCTTTATTCTGATGTATTTCTGAGGCAAAAGGTCGAAACACAGTTCATTTCAGGAAAATTTCTTCCTCCAACCAAATATATTTCACGAATGAAGTGAAATCTAGTCAAAACTCACGAATTTCAAAATCATCAAGTGTCACTCAAAGACTAAGTGAGAAAAAAGCCTGATGAAGTCTGATTGTTTCGGCAAAACTCAACTCATGATCGCACAAGCAGCATGAATGTGGGGATAGAGATAAACAGGACAAGCCTTCGTTGGTCATCTCAGTTGCCAGAACATTCTCTCTGCTCACACACTCTCCTTCAAGGCAGCGTTAGTCTCGCCAGAAGCAGCAGAGATCGCTGAAGTGTCATGATTACTTGTGCAGATTGTAATTTGCTCAAGGTAAAGTGACACCCCCGACTACCTGGCTACATTTCTGGACAACTAGTCGAGTAGTTTTATCATACATAGTCTGATGTCAGTATATCAGTGTCTTTGTCCAGAACTGATGCTTTTACACCTGTTTTCTCAATATTGCAGGAGACTAATCCGAGCAGCAGGAAATGGTTCCCACAGATCACAGAAAGATGACTCCTCTCCAGGTAAACTTAATCTCACAGGCTGAGAATGGAAGGATCCGTTGTATTTTAGGCGCCGACTCAGCCACCCACTGAAAACTGAGAGGGCTGTTCAAACGCTCCTCCGTCTCAATGAAACAGGCCTGGCTGAGTCAGCCTCTCCAGCAGGCAGATTGAATTAGAGCTGAAGATCGTCTCCCAGATGTGAGGAGGGTCTCCCAGCACCTGAAGTTCTCCCAGCGCAGCACTCGGAGAGTAATGGAGACAGTAATGAGAGCATGGGAGGAGTTCTGTTTCCAAATGAGCCTCACTGGAATGCCTGAGGGCTCGCAACGCTCCGAGAAGTTTCACATTTCATTTAAATGCAAATTGGGGGTTTAATGATGATCTGGGGCATCTACCCTTTAAACCCGTGCATCTGCTGTTTTTTATAGGATCGTATTTTTTAAGGTTGTTCATTTGTCTGTGGTGTGCTTTATATTGCCCAGATTAAGGCAGCGGAGTGTATTTTCATTCGTCGCTCGAATGTGCTTCATCCACACTCGATTTGTAACTGTTGAGTCATGTGTCCTTTTTGCTACGGCAAACCACTAATTGTTGCAATTTAATGCCATACGCTTAGCAACGAGTGACCGTTAACGGTAAATCTCACCGCACTTTGTTCATTATTGGTCAAAACGTTTGGCAAAAACACTTCATTTCGATCGCTTGTTCGTTTATTTCTTACAAACATCAAGTGTGACATTTATTGTAATGATGTACAGACATCTGTCTGTACAGGAATTGGTGTGTAATATCTCACTGAAGTCAGTCAACAGCGGTGAATGCTGTAACAGGAAATAAATGATGGGAGATCATTTTTCCACAATAGCAGGTACAACTAAACCGCACTCAAAAAACACTTCAGGAGAGTCATATTGAAACCACTCTGTGAATAATTACACTGTGCTCTTGGAATAGCAGAATGCTATAGGAAAGGAAAATAGCCAATTTCATTTCTTTAAACTCCCCTGAACTGCTTCCTCTGGACAGCGGTTTAAGTGGGAAGCACATGGACACATGTATACGACATGATGCTTCTCAGACTGTTCTGCTGAGAAAAAGTGTCTCCTTTAGAGTTTCAGAAAAGGTCATAAATTACGCTCAGATTTGCCAACAACATAGATTTGGATAACAACTCTTTGATATTTGATATTTGTCATCAGATTTTTGTTCACATCCAAATTATCTGAGCCGGGGAATTCCTATTAATTCCTATTATGAATTCCCCTGCGGAGCTGAGGAATTCATATTAATTTCACAGCGCTAGAATCGTATTGTATATCAACACTTCTGTCATCCGTTTCGGTTTTGATTCCTCCCAAGGAATATTAGAAGATGCCTCAGAGATAAATTTGATACTTCAACTAAACATAAATGTGACCTCCATTAAGACTCTAGAGTTATGAAAGCTGTCCTCTGAAAGGGCTTTCATAAACTGTGACGAGAAGATGAATAAAACATCACGGACACATTAACACAGCGCAAAATATAAATAAATAATAAAAACGAGATTAAAACAGCCTTCCGCAGCCATTTTATAAGAAACAAGCATATTGTCAATGACCAACAAGTGCCTATAAAAATGGTCTGACGAAACTGAACCGAACACAGCAGGCAGCAATCAGTTCTTCATACAGCAATGCCAACAGTATATACAGCCCACAGCTGAACGTTTCAGTGAACCGGGTCAATTCTCCAGCCTGCCATTAAACACACCACTAATTTACCCTCTCTTTAAGTCCTGATAGAGTCCAACTCTCTCCTTTAAAAGACTGTTATCAGACATGTAGCATGTACTGTTGCTAAATTAACCAATAACATATCTCAGAGCTTTGTAGAGAGGCAACAGTGCCTGTCAATAGCCTCGCCTTGTGCCAAAATCAAGTCATTTATCTGAGAACAATAAGTCTCCGTGTCTTATTCAATAGCGAATGCCATGTTTTTACAATCGCAGCACCCCCCGGTATTTTACGACCCATTACCGCCCGTCTGCGTTCCTCTCTATATCTGAAAATGAGAGCAGAGTCCAAGGACTCCCGTATTGTGTAGCCTGTCCTTTGTGTTAACCAGCCAGCGACCACACAGTCTACTATAAGCCACAAGTTTATCAAAACCAGAATCTCTGGCTGCGTTTCAAAATTCATTCGCCCAAGACAGCTACCACAGCATTTCTGAGCACGTTTGAATCATTTGAACCTGATAGGAAACCAACCTAGACCACATTTTTGGGCATCAGTGGCAAACTTGAATCGTTTGAACCACAGCGAGCTACAGTACCTACATTTTTGGACATCACAGGCATTTGAAATCATCTGAACCCAGACAGCTAACCACCTAGGCAGCATTCCTGGATATGATAGGCATATTTAAATATCCCAGCCGGCTACCAACTAGAGAACATTTTTGGATCAAAGGTATGTACTACCTAGTGAACTACCTAGCTAAACAGCATTCTGGGCATCAAAGGCGTGTTTGAATCATCAAAACTTGTTTATCTGGGACACTCGGTTTGGAAATACATCACACTGCAGGTCACAGATTGATTTGACTACGAAAGATGTGAAGAGATGAGGAAAAAATGAGGGATTCAGGTTAAGAAATTATTTATCACAATGGTGACGCATTCTGAAAGCATGTTTGCTCCGTGGAGGGACTGCGAGACTGCCTTCAAAAGCCCAGTAAAAGCATTTCAGAGGCAGAAAACATGTTACCTTGTGTCTTGCATTTACCTCTCGGTTCACTCGACTAAAAGTAGTCAACACAAAGATGCCCTTCCTGTGCCAAATTCAGCAGTACACCATCTTATACAAACTGTTTATTTTGTTCCGCATCCTTTCAGGATAAAAATATTTTAAACATACCAAAATGTTCACACAAAAAATGAATAACATCAAAGATAGATCTCTCTTTTAAAGGTTTATATGTCAATGTAAACAATTCATAAGATATGGAATACAAAATATATCCATAAATCCCCCCTCTGTGTGTGTGTGTGTGTGTGTGTTAAGTATGTGTTAAATATGTCAGTTAGGCCTGCTGTTTAAATGATTAGCTTTAGTTGTGAAACATATCCAATAAAGCTAAAAACACAATTAACATTCAACACACCACAACAGCTTATTCTTTAACATATAAAACACATCGAAGCTCACATTATATAACCACCCAGTCAACCTTATTATACATACATTAGATTAGATTATGATCTACACGTTTGTCATTTTTATTACAGCAGATTCGAGACCGATTGTAACCTCTTGTTAATACCCTACCTGACAACTCCCTGAACTCTACTGATCTACATCTAATCTCAAACGATATCAAGAAAACATCATCAATGTATGTGTATTGAATTATCTGAGGCGACATCACTAACAGCAGAAAAAAAGACAGATTTCATATTTCCAAGAATTCCGCTCGGCATACCGGTACTAAAATTACAAAGGTACCATTTAATTCCACCTGTAGGAACAGCTAGATTATAACAAACTATACTATAACTAAAGCCGTTTTATTTACAAGTAAAAGCATCATAAATAAAATAATACATAGAAAACACATTATGAAGTCAATGCAGAGATCAATGCATTAATTTCTTGCGTGTATGCATTCTTTCAAAGGCGCTCCAAGCATTGAGTTGTTTTTTGTACGATCATCAGGGACCAGACTGTGTGTGCACAGCAAGGCTGACCAAACACTCACGTGACAAATACAAGAACTTCATGAAAATGAAAAAGCAAAAAATGTTAACATTTTAGTTCAAGGTAAAAGTGGGCTTAAAGGTTATGTGGCTTTTAAGTGTGCACTTACCCAATGTATCTGCTAAACTACACAAAATGTTTCTGACAGATTCTCCAAATGGACCACCAAGTACCAGTCTTAGGAATGAAATTATAAGCACAGGCAAATGGGATTGTTCCATTGCAACAACGATTGCCTCGGGCAGGCAGGCAGAGAAATTGAAAAGGATGCTGATTGGCTTCCATCCTAAATGAAACGGATGAGAGGTAGCAGAAGTGAAATGCTCTCACTCAAGCCTCTGGCCAGAATATAAGCTTGCAAAACGTGACACTAAATAAGTGTATCACGTTCCTCGCTGCAGTCGACAGCTTTACTGAAATGCACCCACTCGACCGGCCCACCGAGTTAACCTGTGATTTAAAACTGTAATTATTTGCATCATGGTACAAAAGCAAGACTGAAGTCAAGCACAGTATAAAAAATGTGTTGAACAACGTTTTAGAACCGTCACAGCCATCACTTGCACTTCGGCAAACAGCTGAATTTGTCTAGATCGTATTTTAATTGACCCAAACAGCACATCTACCATCTACAGAAGAAGAGAGAATTCATGTAGTGACTAATTCAGAAGTACTGTGTTACTCATGCTGTTTGGCTTTTAAAGTGCCATCCTTTGGCTGAGGCTGTCTATCTTTCCATGACAAATGATGACAAGAGGTATTTACAGGCAATTTATCCCGGCACAAAGACATACGTGTATTTACACAAGAGTCACAACTGCGGGAAAAACACGAGCTCGAATGTTCGATTGTTCTATTTCTGTTGATTCTCAAGCACAGCTGAAATAAGACACAGGCTGATTGCCATGACAACAGCAAAGTTTTAATGACGTATCATTTACATGCACTTTGGCATGAAAGAAAAATCCATTTGGGCCAAAATAAAAATCGGTGCCCCCGCACAAACGAGTTTCGTGCTCGTTTACACAGAGCTTACAAATTCAAGCACATGTTTCCGTTTTGCTCCAGCGTCGCATGTGCTTTCATAAACGTTTGAGATTTGAGGGTTGATATGGATACAGGTAATTGTAATCATTAGGAACACCTTTCATCATTTTCTCTCCTTTTATGTCACAGGATTGTTTCATTGGAGCAGTGGAGTTCTCTTGCCTGCCTCAGATCTCACTTATGCAGGAATTCTAGGTGAGCTCCTGCCAGTTTCATACATCAGTGAGTGTGGAGAACCACTGACGTCAGTACAGATATTGCTCAAGATGAAGCGTCTGGAGTCTGGACTGAGATGGTGGACTGCTGCCAGAGTTGTCAGTCACAGTTAGTGATTAATTGTAAAATGTCATTGACATTACTCTCATTATTTGTATCACTCATTGGTTTACAGCGCAGTTATAGAAATAAATTCTGTTGGTTTTATAAATAGAGATAAAGGTTTATGGTAACATATACATATGTAAAGACAGACCAGCCATGGGCTCTGAGATGAATTATTTTTACAAGTAATTGTAATTTATTAAAAAAACATGTTTAACTGTTAAAATGCTTGTAAAGAACGTGACTAATTCTTACGAAGTCTTCTACTAATTCTTACATTCGCCTTTACTGTGGAAAAGGTTGCTGTTACCACAAAGGTTTACAGAATCCTTTTAATTAACGAATACGTCAATACAGTCAAATTTATACTGTACGATTATGTTTTTGTCTGTTGATATTTTGTATATTGCCTTCAATAAACTACTTGGTAAGAAGGCTAATGTAATACAGTGTTTCCCCTTGAAATCTCTTCCTTCAGGAGCCGAGCAAGACACAGATGGACTTCTACACTTGTTTTCTCTTAGTTAAAACTGAAGCAGACAGGAGAATTATGTAATTAAGGGCATAAAAACAAACGCGAGGAAAACAGTGATGTACAAAGAAAACAAGCGTCATTCCACTCTATATTAAAAACAACAGTAACAAATCAACATACTGTAATGCCTCGATCTATCGTGCTGAGCTTACAGTGAAACCTTTCCTTACAATTTCTAAGAATTACAATAACGTAATAAGAGCGCCTGGAGCTAGTAAACAATAAAAGCTTTCTCTTTGCATTGCTTTGAGTATTGCATCCCTGCTTTGCTGTAAAACAAATCATTATATGTTCCAAGTGAACATATTTGTGAGCGTTAAATGTGTCTGTGGTACTCGCCCATCAAATCGAGTCTCAAAGCAAAAGGCACGACAGAACAGACAAGTCCACAAACCCCATTTGTGCAACACATCGAATCAGATTTAATGGACGAATCCCAGCAGGGAATAAAAGGCCGAGGGAATCATTGCGCGTTGTGAAGTGGGCTGCGGCTTTAAGTGTGTTTATTTTCCCGAGTCAGCAGGTGTGGAGGACGCAGTGGCATCTCATATAGGGGTAATAAAGCCGGGGCACCTCTGCCAGGATAAACGGCCATGATTTCTCATGCACTGCTACGGTGTAAATACTTCACAGTGTGCTGTCTGGGTTTCACACCCTCTTTCTTTAAGTGCCAGATGTGGAGCTTTTCCGACTGCACCAGACTTGGAATTCAGACACTGTGCAAACTTGTGCGGAAAGCAGATGCGGTGGGCAGACTCGGATGGATTGTGGAGCGCTGTTTGTGTTAAAGCTGCTCTGTTTCATCCGAGCTACGCGGGGTTACAGAAACACAACAGGGTTGAAAACGGTGCTGCACTGCACCTCTGGCTCACTGGATGTGCGGTTAAACTTTGCACCGGGATCTGGGAGAGGCAGCTGGGGGCGAGCGGTTGAGTTACCCTCTCATCCACTACAACACCCTGTGGCGGGGATTTACATATCACCTTGAAGTAATGGCTTTTCTTGGAATCGTCTGAGATAATGTCGGCACATTGCTCTGCGTGAAACCTCTCTCTCCGCACAGAAAGAAATAAAACTATAGACTGTCTGGATAAAGTTTGTCTGTCAGACGGGCCGGTTTGTAAGCCAAGGCCTGAGTGCATTTCATCGATTATCTGGCGCACTTCTGAACTTGAACTGGCGTGGAAATACAAATGACAAAATCCTGATTAGATCTCGAGTTCGTTTGCTTTGGAGAGAACGGCAGCTACGTGGAGAGCTTGAGAAGTGAGCTGTTAAACAACTGGCGGTAAAAATTGCCGCGTTATTAACGTACGTGACTGGTACTATGCAGAACAAATATGATCCTTACTGTAAATATTATCGCTACCAATATCCTCCTCATGTCAAACACTCTGCCCACAATTACATTCAATAGGTCATTTCACATGCTTCTGAACACCCTCCACCGCCACAGTTGAAATTAAAGCAAGATTCACATTGTCATTGGTCACCGCGAGACAAACCGATCTGACCCACAACACACTGAAAGCTTTAACATTCCACAACGCACTTATAAACTGTAAATTTCCTCCGTCGAGTCCAGAGAGTGACAGAGATGAATCAGTCGGCCACAGTTACGCAAGCCAGGGGAGCATGCGGAAGAGTAACTGCTCCGTTCCTGAGTTTGTTTTCTGTCCGCGGGCCGGAGAGAGCTGACAGCAGCGAGCTTGTTTTTTTCGTGAAAGTTCTCCGCGGAGACGCCTGTGGTTTATGTTTCTTTAGGTTTTGCTTTACGATGCCCAAAGCATAAGAACGCTGTAACCCTGGAAAAACTCCTGGGGTGTTTAAAAACATCCATTAATTATGAATGAATAAATTAACTGAACGTACTGGACTAATATATACGCATCTTAGGGGAAATCAATGTCATGAATTTAATTGGCAGTTTTGCATGTTTGTTACCATTTTCATTACTCACACATTTAGAACAAACTCACGGCTGTATCTTGGAAAATGGCCCAGATTTCACCAAATATGTGCAGTCGTTCTGGTTCACAGAACCATTGGAGTGGATGTTTTCAAACAAGCACGCCAAAACTCAAACATGTGACGACATACAACAAACATTCCGTAAATAAAAAGAACGATTCAAAATAGTTAAAATAATTGCGTAATTGCGTCCATAAAAGATAGCTAACGAAGTCCGTTCGTTACGTACCGCTGCAGTTCTGATGCCTCTGAGCCACTGTAAAAATGTGCTTTCCAAACTAGCCTTTCAGCCCCTGTAAATGTGCCGTGGTCCTAATAACAGCACATTCGTGGCTCCAGCACTGCTGGATGTGAGCTGCTGTGATCTTCTCAGAGATGCACTATAATACTAGTGCACGTCCTGAGGCTAATGAGGAAAACTCCAGGTGTTTCCAGAGTTCATGTCTTCTGTGAGACCCGCTCTAATCGTGTGGTCATCAACCCTCTGAAAGCTCTGGATAGCAGAGCTCCTGCTATTTTTAAAGCTATAGTATCACACATAGAGTTTAGGGGTCTTCTTAGGGTTGCATGATTATTATACACACTGTAAACTACGTGGTGGTCAGTAACCACAAAATTTCACCCAACACCTTGTTTCATTGGGCCTAGACTTTACTTCAGAAGATATTGGTCATATTATTAAAAAACATCCTCAGCGCTTCAGCATTCTACTTAGTGCAGCCATTGCTGTGAGACACGATTGAAACAGCAATTCATTTTGCTTGTGTGAGGAATGACGCCTGTTGTTGTCGTAAGTGATATTCGTACGAAACCAAAGGAAAGCATGACAAGAGTCTGTGACCCGGAGCTTACAGGAGGTGGAAACAGGAAGGCATGGTAACACTGCACACAGCATTTATCACACAGTCTGTGTCTGGGGTCAGTGCCCATTTTCAGACAAGTGAGACAAAACAAGAGCCCTTGTTCACATCGAGGGAAGCGTATCTGCAGCTCATTAAAAACTGTCATTCCTAAATCACATTCTATTACGGTGGTGATCTACATTTTTTAGCGGGGTTAACGCGGAGATGACCATTAACCGTGCTGGAACACATTAACATCATGACCGACAGCAGCTTGGGGACTTTGATTTTTCAAGTTTTTCTCTAAACCTCTGTATGACGTTTCTTCGGTTAACTGCTCAACTTTCAACGCAACCCGAGGGACCGAGAAACAAATCAGCTCGATCACAGTGGCGTCCCGAACTCATTAATCCTTTATGCCAAAATCGAACACCGTTTAACGTGACCATTGAAAACGGACAAATCCAGATCCACCCACAACTACATCCTATTTAATCAATGGATTTACACCTTGGGTCCATGGGAAGTGATTACACAAAAGAGGAAATTGATTATGGAGTTTCAGGGAATGTAAAGAAAACTGCTTGTTGCTTTAGACGCGTTTAGCTTCAGCTTTGGTTTGAGGCTCAGCTCAGAGCCCTAATGCAGTGTAAGAGAGCGCGTATCGATCCTCTGGCCAGTGCCCCCTACTAAGCTATCTATCAAAACACATTCGTTCCACGCTCGGCACAGCAGTATCGACTGCTTTGACTGAACTCAATATTGAATAAACACAAATTGACCTAGTGGCTCTCTGGACAAGTGATTAACTCCTCCTATTGATACTGCTTAGTATAGAAGCACTGAGGACTAGTTTCTGCCCTTAATTTATGATTCACTACCTGAAGTGTCCCACCAAAACAAGTGTCACAGAGATACAAAGTGAGGATTGAACTAAAAAAACACTCCACAACAACAGACAATGCAAACAAAAACAACCATAATGGTAGTTCAACTTGAACTATCTACAATTTACTAACCCTATGTTTACTTTAACAAAAGAATCCCTAATCCATTACACACATAGCTGTACACATACCGTACATCAGCAGGAGTTTTGTTTTTTGGAAGACCAAAAGCTTTGGCTTCATTTCTCCATGATCAACTCAACTAGCTGTTGGTATTATTAAGCTGCGGCCTTTGAATCGCAAATTTAAGATGAGTGCAGATGCTGTTTTTGAAGAGTAATTACTAATTCTGTATGTTATTCTGTATGTTTCCATAAACACATCTGTCAGTTTTTTTCTTTATATGAGTCTCAAGCATTTGCACTGTCCATTGTAGAACAGAACGCACATCTTTAGCTACCAATCGTGAGAACATTTCTTTGAGAGCTCCTGAAGTATTATGCATTTTTCTCTTGGAACGTTTATAGCTGCACACTAATAGGAGAAGAAAATAAAGGTTTTGGCATTTCCTCAACTAAACGCAGTCTGGTTGAGCATGAGTTAATGGAGGCCAAAGTTTTTCGAATGCTTTTCGTAAGTCTTCCCACCCTCATTATATTAACGTATCTTTTTCTTAGTTATTTACAAGTCATTATATCAGGGCTGATTGACTTCAGAAACGAGTCGTTTGGAACGTCTAAAACATCAACAGCCAAAGTCTGTGTTTGTTTTATAGGGAACGGCACTCAAACTCGCATCTGACATCTCACTGATGGAATATCTGACTGAAATTATAAAACATTACAAAACCGAATTAACGTTCAAAAACATGGAGAAATGTGCCTGTTTCATTTATTTAATGTGCCCCCCTTTATAACTTTTCTGAAGATCACATTTCCCAAAGCTCACCTTATAAATCACATTGCTAGAGGGGCAAAAATAACAGAAACGGTTTGAAAACTTTTTACCAGTATTGCACCATGATAAATGTCTCACTGTGCTTGGATCAAGAACAGACAAATCTGAAGCGTTCGTATCTAATGCTCTCTTTCTCTCTCTCTCTCTCTCTCTCTCTCTCTCTTCTCCTTTTTCCCTCTTTCCGCGTCGCTGGAGAACTTCATAATTGCAAATCATGGAGAAGGATTACAGCATAGTGATGGAGAGAGAGAGCACTTTCCAAAAGTGGTGATCATTAAATTACCTCGCCGTTAAATTTACCAAGCTGCCAGCTGATTTTTAATTGTTGAGTGTAAAGTATCTGAGCTCCACAAAAAATACTGCCCAGAGGGAGGTAAACAATAAGCTTTTAAAAAAGTGATGTTCCGTGCAGTTTCTGCTATGAAAACATTAATATGCAATACTGTACAGCTCCCGTGTATTTCTGCTAAAACAATAACAGAACAGTTACGGTCCTAGGTGTCGGTTCTACCACAGCAACCTCTTAATATTTACATAACAATGTATACACATTTAATAAAATAATCTCACAGTCTTAACTGCCACTTGATGACCTCACCACCTAAGTCAGTCTATGTGGGCAAGGTACATCTGCTCTGTCCTCAGAAGCATCTACATAGTGCAGTGTATGTAGATTTCATAAAGCTCTGTCAAACGTGAACTATGTCTTGGCCTATCATGACATTTGTTTTTATGAATAATAAATGATCTTTAGAGCCCCAGGAAGCAAATAACAAAGACTGTGGCACTTTCAAACCACTTGTTGAAAAGCGATTTGCTCATTTTAATCAGAATAAAATAAGTTTAAAAATGGTTTTGCATTTTTCAGTTCATTATCATAAGTCTGAATAAATCAGTGGTAACCTGTTTCATACAAAAGAAAAAAACTGAATTAAACAGAATATTTAATATATTAATTCTGACTTCATTTCTACCTCATAATAGAAATGGTCAAATGTGAGGTGTAATTAAAAGTAATGTTAGAGTACAGTATTATTGTGTTGCTATACAACATTATCAAAGACTGACAAACAATCAGCACATACTTTCACATATAAACCACAAGTAAAGACACTTCTCTTTTTTAAACACGCACCAGTCCAAACATTTCCTTGTATTTTCAGCTCTGGCGCTGAAAGTGCGCGAGTTTTCAGTATTGCGGCACAATTTTAAAGCGCGTTAAAGAAGACTTACCATTTCTGTGTGGAGCGCGCGGGTCAAAACCATGGCACGGCTTTAAGTCCTCATGTGCAAATTCCCATCCTCGCATGGAAGAGAGACGCTCGGAAAGAAACGGGCAACTTCTGGGCTTTACCGGCGTCGTCGAACACGCGCTGTCCGCGGTGGACGCAGTTGTGGGAGTTGAACGCGACGGTTCCGTCGGCGAGAGAGGCGCGCGCGCGCGGACGGTTTCGTGGCTCAGCGGTCAGACCGGCAGAAGCGATGAGCGCGAGCGAGCGCCCTGCGGTTTCCACAGCGAGACGCAAACTGGAGTCTCAAGTCCCTCCTCTTTCACACCACTTCCACCCCTCGTGTGTCTCTTGCCCTTATGGAGAAACTCGTGCGCCTTTTGCGTCCGGTGCCGCTGTCAAGCGTGCAAAACTGTATGTGCGCGCCTGCGTTTACGCTTTAACCGGAGAGGACGCGCTACTGGAAACACGAGTCTATCTGCTGTCTTTATTAACCCTAATTAGATCCACAACTTTTCCCCACCAACAACGCATACGAGTGTATGTACACTCCTATTCTTTATCAAAGTAACTGCGTTGGCAATGAAAATAAATGTTAATGATCATTTAGATGACCGTGTAAGTTTGTTTCCCTGACCTCAGATTAATCCAGGGGCACTGGCACTATAAATACCTTTGTACAAAGTCTCTAGCACAAGACTGTTTTTTGGAAGTCTGCTATATTTACTCGATTACTAAATATAAAACGGAACATAAACGCTGCTATATAAAAATTACAACATAAACAGACGAAATACTTTGTCCCACTTTTGTAAACTAGGGGTATTCATACAAACTGTATTTAAAAAAAATGGTAAATATGTTAAAACAATTAGTTCATGTCTCAGCCTGCAATATCTGTCAGTTATTCTAAAGTATGTTTTACTTTAGTAAATGCATTTACTAAAGTACAAATGTTTACAAATGTTTATCTGTTAATAAACCCTAACATTGCCATAGCAACAACTTAAAGAAGCACTCAGAAAAAAAATAGCTATTACAATCTGCAGTTGTGCGTTAGATATTTGTGTGCTGGTTTACCCACAAGGCTGATTAACTAGCTTAACTAACATAACCTTTACTTGGTAAATTAGCTGCTTCAATAGCGAAGTTTTGCTGGTAAACACACGCGTCCCAGGACCTGCATCAAATCAACATAAACTAGCCTACACCAGTGGAATCTAAACTAATCTCAATCTAAACTAATATCAACAGAGATTTTAATAACAAAAAAATATGTTTTGACCCCACAAAGACCTCTTGTCATTCACAGAGCTTGTTGATGCTCTGAAGGGAGTCAAGAGAGTATGAGAACTGAAACTGGTCTTTAGAAACCATTTCCTTCCTGGAGGACAGAATGAATGATATTTTCTACAGACTTCATTAAGACAGCATATTCGTACCACGCACTGAGCCTCATAAATTTTCCTTCCCTCTTGTCTCAGTATCTTTCTACAAAAACTGGCATTGCTTTCCAAAAAGTCCAGTCAGCCAGCATCAAGCAGACAGATCCATTATTATGCCTCTGGTCTTGCCGTGTATAAATTGGAAGGCACTTTTCGTGCTAAATAAACAGAGAGAGAGAGACTGCAGGAAGAGCGCACGCTTTATATAGCCTTCATATCAATCCTAAAGCTATTTATTTTGCATTCGGTTTGCCATAGGAAGGAGTGGCACTATATGCAGGTCTTTACCTCAGATGTTCCCTCACAGACGCTAGACTAACAATTTTCTCGCGTAACCGCTGGACCGGTTTCAGATATGTCATTAACATACAAAGAAAGCAGATATCTCCATGCCCTTATGTGAGAAGAGCCAAATGACTTAAGCACCTATTCATCGTTCCTGTGAAATCTCACTCCCACTCCATCTGCATGGGATTGTGAAATTGAAAAGACTCAAAACAGTCACTTTGCTCTTCTGCATCATGCTACAATTCCCGTTACTGGTGAAATGTGCGAATCCAAGTTTTTCTTTTCCTTCCTTATGGAAAACAGGTCATCTGATTAGCGATACGCTACGTTAGGGGTGAACGAACAGCTAGCACATTCAACTGTTAGCCATACATGTTTCATGCTAATATGTGCACCTGTTCATGCTCTTGACCCATTATCATGCCACCAGATAAAGCAAACACAAGCAGGTGGATACATTAAGCTGTTTACACTATAATTGAATTTATTAAATCATGGTTCAGCAGTCACACGTGCCACGGTTGGTACGTGAAAACACTGTCGAGTGAGCGATGAGAATGAAAGAGAAATATTACATGTTTATGTTTATATTTAGTTGTCGATCCGAAGTCGATCTGTATGAAAAGGTTTGGCAAGAATTCTTCATATTTGTTCCTCACACAGAGATTATGGATGGAAAGCAAATCACTTGAAAAGTAAGAGGTTGTGCTGTGCAGTTCAGACAAGTTCAGCCCCGCATCTACTGCTGCAGCAATGACGCGCTGAGAGGTAAATGTTGCATTAATGTATAAATATGCCATATATTGCATTATATTGCATATAATTCACAGTGGTGGGCAGTCATGCACATCAAACCCTACAGAGAGGTGACAAAACTGAGATATTAAAGTTCTTTTATTAAAAAAAGTGTTCAATAAAAAACATAAATAAAATATTAAACATTTAAATTTAACTATATTACCTCCAAAACGTTCACTTTGTCTCTCTTGTACTGTATGTTAGCGGTCTGTGGTAGCCAGTCAAAACTGCTCTAGTACAAACCCTTTCATATCATGTTTTGAAGTAACAACGAAACAAAAAGGTATTTGTTTTAATTTAAATGTTTAATGTCTTATCTGGCTTTCTGCACTCTGCATCTGCACAGCCTTGTAATTAACACAAAGCGTCAGTAATTAATGTCAGAATTTTTGGAGTGAACCATTTCTTTAAGAGATTCATACAGTGTTAATAATATATTTAATATTATTAATATATTTAATAATATATCTTTCAATTTAAGTCAATAAGTCAATAATCTCTGTCCTCATTTGAACATCTTCCCAGACAGGTTGTTAGTGGAGGACAACATGTTTAATGCTCTCTCTGTAAGTCACTCTGGATAAAAGCATCTGCTAAATAGATAAATGTAGTGGAACATTTTAAAACATTACAGAATTAAAACATGTTTGTATAACCAAATAATAACGTTAATACAATGTCTAAAAAATGGACGCTTAAAACATTCCTCAAACTTTCCAAATAACATTTTTAACGTTTATGTTACGTTAATGGTAATGTTACGGAAATGTCCCTACAGCCTAAAATTGGTAGCTGGGTAGTTAATTTAGTCTCCAAACTCAAAGCTTTCTAATGCAAAATCTTAATGGACTTCATAATGGCCGCCAGATGGAAAGGCCTGCATCTTTAGCTGCTTCCAGACAACACTTAGCACTTGACCCAGATGTTTCATTGGCTCCAAGCTCCGGATGTCAATATTGATGGCAGGCTGCTCGGTCATGCCCTTCCTAGCAGAAGCCGGAGTCAGAGCGCATTGGTCTGGGTCAGTGTAATTTCTTTGATGGACATAATCAGAAGCCTGTGATTTGGTAGAGATGAGAGAAGTTAGTGATTCCCAGAGAGAGAGCGAAAGGTGATTCTGAGAAGCCTCGAGTTTGAGAGGCAGCTGCGCACTTCTTCAGCCTCTCTGCCCTGCCACACTATTATCCACACTTGGCTAGGATTTCTGCGTTTGCGGCTGACGATGCTAAACCCAGCAAATATTTTCTCCTGAACCATGAGGGTTTGCTGTACCTAAAGGAATTAAGCCTGATTCTGAAGTTATGCGGCGCAATATTACTGGCTTTAAGTTCTCCTCGCTCCACGTCCAGCAGGGACATCCTCGTAAACAAGTATAGATTTTAAGTTCCTTTGGCTGAGACTGCCAAAATGTACCATCTTACTGTGCTTTACAGGGTTTCTGCTTGTGACGCACACATAGTGAAGACCAAACCTGGATAATGTGTTTGTATATATTTGCCCAGACCATTAAGGCACCAAGTGGCTCATACTTAATGATATTTAATGTCTCGCCCAGACAAATGCACATGGATGAGTGTATATTGGCTTTTACCTTATCTAGACGACAACCATGGCATCTTTACGGAGTTCCTTTCCTTCCTAGAGACCCAACTTTGAATTTGTACTTTGTTCAATATTGTTTTACATGGTTTAAAACTTGTAGGCGTTTAGTGTCTTGATTTAGTATTTTTTATCTTTAGACAAGCAGGTTCATCTGAGGACGTGCTCATTAGACAAATCAGTGGTTATAATCCACAGCAGGTTATAGAAAGAGAAGCAGATACTGTAGCATACATATGATGCATTTGACTGCCGGACGCACTGTAGACTCTGTTATTGAATGTTTGTATGAATGTTTGTTGTGAATGTTTGGGCAGCCGGGCTGGCTTTGATCATATTTTTTCTGAAGTTCACAGCTGTGTCTGTCCACAATTCTGGCCTTTTAAAGGAAGCTGATCGACATCAAACAAATGACAAATAAAAAAACAAACTTGTCCTTTTTTAACAAATGGTCTCGCTTCTCGGCATCCACCCACACGCCGCCCTTTTGCCTTTGTTTGTTCGTCTGTCTGATCCAGACAGATGTCATTGCACATGCAGTGTGTCTGATACCAAATAGACCTTTTAGTAAATTGATGGGGGAATATAAACACAGCTTTTGATGAAGTGAGATTACTGTAGTTGTCATTCGTTTGACTTCAGGAGAGTCTGGCAGATCGTGGTAATGAGTTATTTATATTATAAAATGATTTCGCTGTTTGGCATTGTTGCATACGGTCGGATGTGGCAGGTCTAATTTAAGTTTCCAATACAAAATGATTCATGCAAATGCGGTCTGAGGAGCAATGCCATACATAGTAACAGAAGGTGTGATCTGTAAACTGGGTTTTGAAGTTGTGTCACAACATTGAATCCCCTTTATAATCATCTGTGTCAGAACGTTCTCTTTCTGAACACTTCATACTGTAAGAAGAATCAAACGATCATTCATTTCACCTAATTTAAACACTCGCTAAACAGCAACCATCTTGAAATAGACGGATTCGCAGGAGAACGCATTACTGCCCAGACGTTTCTTTTAAATTATCTAAAAAAGACAATCGTTGACTTTGTGACACTGTTAAAATCTCTGAAATATCTGAGCATCAGATGTCTTCCGTCACTTCTCAGTTTAACCTCACAGCTGTCTAAGAGAAACAAAGGAGACGTCACGGAGATGTCCTTAGAGACTGTTGTCACCCAGCGCTCATTTGACCGCTCAACGTAACATCCCGGGAAAATTTGCTTGTCAAGACATCGTCAATCAATCACTGAGAGAAACGAGCTCAATCTCATCTTTAACTTCCTCTTGACGGCACTCGATGTCGATCACAGAACGAGAGAGAGACATAATCCAGCTCTGTTCGTTGACAAAAACACCAGCATGGTTAATATGGAGAGGCAAGTGAGTGATTACTCATTCATCGCAGCTGTACAGCTTATGTGTTGTATTATGAAGTCTGTGACAAATAAAGACCGTCACAGTCTGTCTTTTCTAAAGCCGAGGTGCTTCAGAATTCTGTGAACCTACAATTGTCTGTGTGATTATTTGAGGATCTATTACAACTCACAATGATGTTTTCTCAATGCTGCTTGCAATGAACGCTGTCAGATCAATGTTTTTAATGAGAAGACTAACAAATCCAATAAGACAAAATGAGTGCACACTACACAAGAGTCTTCTAAATAACTGCAGGACAATGGACAAGCCATATTTCTACAGAAAGGCAGCACTCAGATTCTTAAGCCTTCACCAGAGTCATTTCATTGGCAGATTTTGACGGTGGGCAGCAGTATACGTGGATAATTATCTCAATGCTCTAACTGTGCTAGGATGACTAATATCTGTAAAAATACCTTCTTTTTATGAGGCCTATTAGCTGCATACTGAGTTTACATAATTGTTGAAGAAATTCTAGTTACCACACATGCACTTTCAAAGACTGCCAATATATTTCTTAGTCTTTTATATACGATAATTATATACGATAATTAACCTAACGTAAATACCCAGCTAACAGGGAATGTTCTCAGAATGTTGGCTAACACTCTCAAAGTTATCAAAAACTGTTCTTGCAGTAACATTAGTAGAATGTTTTTAATATTACATATATTTAATCTTTTTAAACGCCCACTAAAGTAATTAGTGGAACGTTTTAATGTTACAGAATAAAAATGTTTGAATAACGTTAGAAGTAATGTTAATACAACAGCTAAAACTTGAAGTTTTAAACGTTCCTAGAACATTCGAAACATATTTAACGTTTTTGTTGATGGAAACATTAGTGAAATGTTCTTACAACCTACAATTGTTAGCTGGGTAGTTTTATTCATCAGCTAACAATTGTCGTTTATGTGTGTTTTGTTCTTTATGCATGAAACCATCAGCTTTTAAGTTTTCTTTGCGAGCGAACCGCTCATCATCTTTTAGAGATTGAGGTCGGGGTCAGCACAGAAATTTAAAACATTCGCTGATCTAAAATTGGTTTTTCGCATGCGCTGAAAACAGATAACAGTTACGGACAATGTTGAAGCTCTGAGGAATGACAAAACCCAATCTCGACAGGAGTGAATTTGGTTAGAAAAGCAGAACAAATGGTTATCTATGAAATTATCCGGGCGACAAAGTGTTTTGTTCTGCCGAGTTAATTGGGTGTCATTCATCAACCGTGGACAAACAACTGCGCTGATATAACGAGTGCAAAGCTGTGCCAAAAGACGTACAAAGAGATTCACTCAAAATTACATTCACGAGCCGTGTCCACACAACAACAGTGCTTCCACAGAGGGGCTTTTAACACCAAAGTGACATCATGATGTATTTGTGTAAGCATTTGGCTAATGAGAACACAGAATCTGACGTGGCTGAACACTAAGCACAGTATCGAATCAACATTAGAGAACCGTCATTCGTAACCTACATACATGACAGGTATCCTACAGCTTGTGGGCCAGTTTGAAGCATAGCTGTGAATGAAAATTATAATGCTATAATTCTTTTGGAATTCCTTAAAGCGGCAATCTGTAACAGGCTTTCCTGTAGCTCAGTGGTTAGAGCATGGTGTTAACAATGCCAAGGTCATGGGTTCGATCCCGGGGATTGCACATATTCAAAAACAATGTATAGTATAATGCAATGTAAGTCGCTTTGGATAGAAGTGTTTGGCAAATGCATAAACTTAACATTTTTGGTTAAAAATAACCCATTTTCAGTCATTAAGCAGGTACATGACAGATCAGTGTTCAACACAATCTCCTTCTATTACCCCGATTCACAACGGTAAGTTTATACTAATGATTTATAATCTGAGCTGTCAGCTTCGATTACCTGAGAAATATCAGTCTGTCTTCATTCGACTTCAACATACATAATAAAAAGTATGTAAAGTCTCCTGCAGTTTTATGTTTCAAACAGAGATGGCGATAGAGAGGCAAAAGTTACAGATTGCAGCTTTAAGAGAAATTAAAAATGGACGCCGAGACAAACACATATATTTTATGCTGAGCCCTCTTAGAAATTCTACCATGATATGGCTGATCCATGTTGCTTTTAACAACACAGTCACCACTGAATGTCTATCAATAAAGAAACACTAAGCTAACCAATTGCTCTTTGGCAAGTGAATGTTTGTCTAGTTTGTGTAAATAATCACTTGCTCTAATACACACATCCATCATTTAAAACCCAACGAGAACCGCTGCTTGAGATCGCAAGCTAATTACGCTACGTGACTTGAACTGGTGCCAAAAAAACTGTGTTTATGCTTTTCTTGTATACCTTTGTCAAATTCATTAAACCAAATGAGCCACCAGGCTCTTCGATAACAATGTCTGGTCAAATACACAAGGGCCCGGCTGGACTCCAGATCAATTTACATAGAAGACATCAAAAGAAATAAAACAAAATGATACCATTTAAATGACCCTCCCCTTTACTTATCTCATTAATATCACAAGCACCTGCTTCTACAGCTGAAACATCACCCCAGGTCTTCACAGCTGAAGACCTGACACAGCACGAGAAACAGAATTATTACCTAACTCTCTGAACACAAATCAAAGAATGAACATTTAATGTATCTTGTATCCTTTGCTGGATTGCAAACAGCACCTTTTGAATCTGGGCAAACAGTGAGATTACTTTAGTAGCTAAACATAATGCCAAACTTATCTCACCGAACCGTCTGCTTCCACTGACTCCAGTTTGTAATTTGTTTTCAGTGTGAATGTTTGCCTTGATCCAAACCCTCAGGTGACACAGGTACGGGTGGAAAACATGACGAGACTCAGAAAGTCTCAGAACAAATTCAGGAAGCTAAGAGCTAACGGTTTTAGGTTGTAAGAAGATTTCTGTAACATTTCTATTAAGTAACACCAAACCGTCATATGGAAAGTTTTAGAAATATTCAAAACATCCCGATTTTTAGACGCTTATTAATGTTGTTGCCTGGTTGTAAGAACAAGTTATTTTAAACATTTGTTGAATTCTGTAACGTTTTAAAACGATCCACTACCTACTAAGAATAATGTTTCTGATATACGATATATAACATGAGAAAAATGTTCACCTAACGTTACTGCAAGAATTTTTTTGATAACATTGACAGAACTTAAAGAACATTAGCCAACGTTCTGAAAACCTTCCCTGTTAGCTGGCTAGCCTATTCTCTGAAAACATAGCAATTACGCAAGTCTCACTCAAGCGGAACTCAGGGCTTTAGCCAATGCTAACAACAGAAGATTAAAATCAATGTTTATCTACACTCGCAATTTGGCAGCTGAAGTAATAGACTGAGTGCTTGTGAATGAAACACTTTCTGAGGCATCTCTGAGGTTGTTAGCACTGTTGTTCCTTCTTGGCAGTTGGAAGTAGATCTCGTCTATCTTCTAGTAAACAGGCTGACAGAACTAATCAGGTTGCGTGGCTTCAAACTGCAGGGGAGATGTAGAGCGCAGACTAGACGGTGGGCTTGTGGCTGCACGTCAACCAGCTACAACTGTGTGGAAAATGCAAGCAGACCACCCTGCTGAAAAGACCAGCTTACACCAGCGTGAGCCGCAGGCTGGTTTATGCTGATCAGTCCAGTTTATAAAATTCTGAGAAACCAGCATGGTCTATTTGTAAAGTCTTGTGAAGCCTGGTGAAGACAACAGCACACCAACATCTAAAACACAACATATGGTGCCTGTCATAAGTAACAATAAGTTATATTCAAACCCCTCCCCTTCATTTCAAATGTATTGGATAGAGCTGCAGGTGTTTGATTTGAGGTGATGAGACGTGATTGTGTGTGTTTTGATTCGTATCGGTGTATTTGATCTCATTTAAGTCACACATCTCACTGGATGGTGGAAAGAAAATGCGAAGCGCTACGAGGAACTCGTAGAACTCGTGAACTGCATTTCAGATCAATGACTTTGCAGCCTGCCAGCAGACGGCATTTTCTCCGCCCTGCTGTTAATAGCTTTCAAGATTATCAACACTTGTTTTCTGAATATAAGAAAGAAACAGATGACATCTTCTTAATGGCTCGATTGTTTAGCCAAGACAACACTGAGATTAAATGGAGAGAGAATTGAAACTAGCGCTAAGTGTTTTGCCTCCCTGATATTTCCGCAGAGACAAAGACCCAGAAATCTCACATATGTCTCATCTGGAGTTTCAGAGGAGATCTCAACAATCTCGCAAACTGAGTTTGCCAAGCTTGCAGTGAAAGGTCAATATTATTATTTCATTATGAAGTCAACATTGTTTATTCATTTGATCTAAAACGGATTATCTTAGATAGAATCGACATCATTTCATAGCACCATGCTACCGTCTCATTTGTATCTTGTATTTTACAATTTTGTTGAAAAATCTGAGACAAAGTTAAAATATATCTGAAATACAACTAAGAATTCCATCAAATCTCTTGAGCAACACTATGAAAGAACACATAAAAGGATAAAAATGTGACCGGCTTTATATATATATATATACTGTATATATATATATATACACACACACACACACACCATGGTTTAAATGTTTTATATTAGCCTAATTTTTTTATTTTCTTCAAAAAAGAAGCATATTTATTTTTCATGTTTTGGTGTTTAACTACAGCTCAACACAAACGTCTGGCATTCACCTCCACGATGGACTGATTGCTAGTTATGCTCCCATGGGGGTTTAATCCCTGACATTCATGTGGGCTGTCCTGTCCACCCACACTCATGTCTAATGTGAGCCATAATGCAAAGAACAGTCACCCAGAACAGGAAAATAAACACAGAATTGTGATGGACTAACCAAACTTTCCATCAGTGTAAATTGTACAAAGGCATCTTTTCGCTCCCCGCTGAGCATTTGTGCCTCTCCTACGTGAAGTTTAAACCACTCGCTCCAACATCTCAGGGGGGTTTGGTTTCCTCGCCATCTCCTCTAGTTCACCTTCGCTCCTCACTTTCCAGTAAAACAAACATTCAGACACTCAGAAGCAATCAGTGCGACGCGAGCGGCAGGAAATCTCTTCTGGAACTTGACGTGGAGCAGAAGTTTTTAAAGGTTCATTTTCACATGTGATTAAACAGTTCATCGCTGCTGATTCTCCTTATATGGAGAGGTGGTGATTATGCGAGTTTGTGACAACGAGAGCGTGCCCACGTGTAGGTTGCAACGTAGGTGGACAGAGCAGAATGTGACGCCACCACCTGTAGACCGTTCTGCTCAGATTTGGAAAATGGCAGAAAGTGGCATTACGAAACCGCTCGTAATCATGATCTCTGCAGGGAGCTGAGACTCTCTTTTCACACATTCTCCTTCTGCACTTCATCTGTCCTACAGCAAATCTTCACCATAACTTCTGCTTGCCATAAAAGTGCAATTAGTCTCTCATTGTTAAAACCCCCAAAAAAACATGTCTTTGTTTAGGCATCTCATCTAAGTGACTTCAGTATGGCAGGGTTCTTGCACACAACAGAAAAACAACCTTGCTGGGAGGCATACAGACTAACTGCAGTGTGCGTTTATGCGTGTGTTTTATGAGCTGGGGGTAAAACTACAACCAGCCGAACAAGGGTCATGTCTTTACACAAGCAACACGCGTCTGCTGCTCCAGGGCTGGGAAAAACAAAGAGTGTTCTAATGTATGCCGAGCCCTGGAGACACGGCTATTCACTGTCCATTCAGCCAAATGTCACTAATGCAGGGTTACACACAAGCCAGTGAGCTACAAATACATTTGGGTTAGTCTATCGTAGTCGTTTATTGTGTCAAGAGTGTGTTCCAAATTCTCCTTGTGCCCTATGCGACTGGCTATCTAGTTTACAGTATCATTTACAAAGAGCGTTATCATTTAAAATGGGGCACTTACAGTTTTGACTTGATTTTTAATAGCGGCCCCTCCTGTTAAGCCCCTCCTCTTTCACTCTGCAGGTAAAGTTGCCACCATTGAGCGGGTAAAATATCCAACATACTTCACGTTTCATCTGAGCAAATACAAACAGTAATATGCATACTTGTCATGTGTCCTACTTTGTACAGTATGCGCTATTTGCGCTACTTACAAACAAAAAGCAGTACGCAAAACGGGACACACCCCCAGTACATTAGTGGGCGTATTTTTGAAAAAGTATGAGTTCTCAGTTTTGGGCAAAGTTTTGTTTGTTTAAAAGTAAACAGGCACTTTTCTAAGCCACAGTAGAGTCCAGCGTCAGATGTCTGAAGATAAGACAAGGTGCCTTTGACATTTCTGGATAAGGACTGTGGATAAACCGTCCTCAGTTCATCACACAGTGGATGTGGGAGTGTGTGACTAGACAAGCCTAAATGTCAAGGGTTTCACATCAAAAGCCTCCTTTCCAGTTCAATTTGACTGGCCCCACTTACAGCAGAATTTCATTATCGCAGATGAGGGCCAGTTCGGCGAAGGGTTGATCATGCTGATAGTTTAGCCCCGCCTCTCACAGTTCTGCCCCGTGAACTCGCAACACAAAATACAACTACTCATTCTCTACGCCGGAGAATGACAAAACATAATAGAAAGCAAATAAAGCAAATCTGTCATGCTTGGTTGTTATGAATGGGCCACTTATGAATTTACATGACGTCCTGCAGTGCGACAGGGAGACGAACATTATTGGATTGCTCAGTGAACAATATGGCAAGTGCTACTGCTGGGGGAGGGTGGACTTGGCAAAGGGCAGCCCACTCATGTCTCAGACCTTTAGTCAGCTCGAAATAGCAACAGTAAAAAAAAAGGATTGCAGGAGGCAATTAATATGCCAGGCGCTAAACAAACATGTTGCAGTGGCTTCAAAATGTTGTGTTTAATATCCACTGTTGCCGAGCCCACACAAACAAGGGATCTTTGATCAACCACACAATTACTCTTTAAAGGTCTTTATCTGACAGAGATTTCAGTTTAACATACCAGCTCCCCAGCTAACAGGAAACTTTTCAGAACGTTGGCTAACGTTCTCTAAAAGTTCTCTCGTAGTTATCCAAATGTTCATGCATTAACTTTTGTGAAACTTTTTAAACATTACATATATCATACATATCAAAATGTTATTCTTAAGACGCTTGTAGAATGTTTTAAAAACATTACAGAATTCAAAAATGTTTGCAAACAAACAACAAGGTTAACACAACATCTAAAAACCGAACGTT